>LIEC01010458.1:6823-31103 GCA_001925005.1 Drosera capensis | reverse complement strand
ATTAATGATGATGTCAAATTAATTTTGTGTAATTTATTCAGAATGGGTGAAGAAAACATTTTCCTCAAAGGACTAGCCCATGAATCATGTCCTAGTGATCGATCCTTGTCTTATCGATCATCCATTAAGATATGAAATTCGTTGGAAGAAGGCGAGTAAATGCAGAATTGGGATACGTAAGTGATGAGGTTACAAATATGCCATCTTTGGCATTATATACGAGGATAATTATCGTGCATCAGTGCATGGGAGATTGTACAACCCCGTTGCTGCTCACATCAGCTAAACTGGAACCAAACCTACGTTGTCACATTTAAAGTACTAAATTATCATATCAAAACTTAGGCAGTATCAACGTATCACAATGTGCGAAATGTAGATCCGTTTCGTACGGCTCCAAAACGGGCTGGTGGGCCCCTTGGCCCAATTAGCGTCAGCGAAGCTAACAGCTTGTGCCATCAGCACAGCGGCTACCGGCCCACCGAAAATATACATCGGCGCGTGAGACGAGACAGATGACTTCATATTTCTATGGGCTTGGGGCCCTGCTTCTCGTGGGCCTTGGGTGAATTCGGACTCCGTCGGTTGTTTCGAGAAACAGTTCCGTTTTGTTTTTTTATCACTGTTCCAACACAATTATGAATCGTTTCATATTTTCACCTAATGAAATTTTTTTTTTTAAATTATTCGATAGTTATAATGATAATTTAAATCATATATTTATATGATAATAGAATTATTTTTTTATATAAAAATAGTAATTAATAAACCAAGTCAAGTTTCTTATGGTAATAGTGATACAAATCAATTATCGAAATTTTATTGGGATGACCTGACTAACAACTCATATGTTAGATAAATACGACTCATTATTAATCGCTAATACTAACATTCCAATTCACTACATTATAATATGCATTCACATTTTAAAATTTAGTCCATTGATTTGGAAACGACAACGTGGTACAGTGTCATGACTCCTGGAGTATTGTGTGCTTCTCTTTGGTTGAGAAATACTGTGCAGCGCCGCCTCAGCTCTCCACTCACACCTCAACGCATGGACGCCTCCTCGATGCCGTACAATTCAAAACATACAGCAGAGCAAGAGGTGCTGGAAGATAGCGTGAAGAGGACCGTTCCAGCACGACTTTTCGTCCTCGCGCGTCGTGCTCTTCATCATCGTCGTCGTCATCATCATGCCGGCCCTTTGTTTTCATTATCCTCGATGTAAATTCTCCTGATTAAAAGTACAAAAAACTTTTTTGCGGGGGTTTTGTTTGCATCCGATCTATTCTGCAACCAAACCTCTCAATGCAAAACCAATCAATGTAAAACCAATCTAAAATTGGTTTCATGCTCAAGTGATCACATGTTGAGATATTAATCTGATTCTGATTTCACACCCTATGGCACATTAGATATATACCGTGTGTGTGTTAAGATTCATAATGGATTTCCATTATCTTGGTTAATTCAACTTGTGTGTTGCATTTAATTTGTTACTATAATAATAATCCAATTATTCAGTCATAAACAGGGTCTAGAACAAAGACAATATTTTTTTAACTGTTTTTCTTTTAAGGATAGAAAAAAAATATTCTTTGATAATAAATTAAATTAGCTGTATTTAATTGATTGATGATGATAATTCATGTCTCAATGAACATGAAAAAAGCAAGTATCAAGATCCATAATAAATCTTCGATATTAAAGTTGATTCTTTGATAACATCCATCCACGGTTACGTTTCTACCAATTTAACATCATACTACCACACTATTTCATGTGTTATCTAAAACTGCCCATAGGAGATGATGGTAGTTTCACTCGGTTTCTTTCTTTTTCTCTTTTCACACAGAAAAAACAAATTCCTACAACTGGATTTGTTGTCGGTTACTCCAAAAAATCGAAAAAGCAAAACCGTCTCGGTGAGTGGAGGAATCGATCAATCCAGTGCAAATTCGTAGTCCAATTAGCGCTCGACGAATTGCCCACATCAAGACAAACACAAAATCCAGGAAGAAAAAACCAGCAAAATTTACCATTAAATGGTCTTGGTTGGGGTGATGAGTGGAGTCGTTGTCTAGGATAATCATTCATCTTTTCTCACTTAAATCGTTTCATTTTACATATTTCGAATCCATAATAAACAACTTATATATTTTTATCAATTATAGAACTTATATATACGTGTAGAATCCATGATGAACAACAAGTCAGATAATTTCATGAACTATACACTAAAACTTATACATATGTTATTTAAAAAAACACATATATATGAAGGACGAAATATCTCTATCTTGTCACGTTGTAATCTCTCGACTGATGATACCGTCAAGTCTCAAGATATATCAAGCGTATTAAATGATCAAGAAAATTTTGATTATACCATTGTGAACTTTCGATGAAAACATATGCTAGTCCACTAATGGAATCACAACATTGTATAGAAACATCACTATTCGATAGGTAGTTTAACAAGTTTCGTTAATCATTTTAACGACGAATTGATTTTTTTTACTAAAGGTTTAAATATCAAATAATGTTTTGTGGATTAGTCATAATTGGATTTATGAATTGCGTGTCTTAACATATATATGATGTGTCAACGAAAATCCAACCATCAACATTAAAACAATAAAGGGTTAGATTACATTATCATATTTTAATTTTTATCATTCATTTATATATTTAAATCTTAAACTATTAAGTCATTACTTGACATATGGTGTATCAAATACAAACTTTTTTTCCCTTCATAATTTGATCATATACTCCTATATTAAGAGTATTACTTATATATCATCATTGTATTTGTAATTCTAAGGGATAGAGAATAAAGATAACTCTCGGGGTTCATTTGGATTGAGTTTTCCAAGAACATAGATCCGGTTTTTCATTGCAAGATTTCATGCAGACCGTTCTTGTCCGAAAAATCTCAAATGATTCACTGTTTCATCCCTTTTATCCTTTGAAGATCTGATATTCAAAAACTACAAACCCCATCATCATCATCAGAAAACTCCATCATTTTTTTAATTTTTTTACTAAACACATCTATGTCATGACATATATTCATTTTTTCCTAATTTGATATACTCCTATATTAAGAATATAACTTATATATCATCATAATAATTTTATAAGGACCAAGGATAAAGTTAACTCTCGATGTTCATTTGGATTGAGTTTTTCAAGGCATAGATCCGATTTTTCATTGCAAGATTTCACACATATCGTTCTTTTTCGAAAAACCTAAAACGTTTTACTATTTTATCATTTTCATCTTTTGAAAATCTGGTATTCAAAAATCATAATCCCCATCATCATCATCACCAACCCCATCACTCTTTTTTTTTATCCTTTTATTGGACATATATATGTCATTACAGGGTTCTTTTTCCTCCTAATTTGATATACTCCTAAATTAAGAGTATGACTTATATATCATCATAGTAATTCTATAGGGACATTAAGGATAAAGATCACTCTCGGGGTTCATTTAGATTCGATTTTTCATCGTAAAATTTCACGTAGATCGTCTTTGTATGAAAAAACCTCAAATGACCTCAAATAATTCACTGTTTCATCCCTTTCATCTTATCTGATATTCAAAAATTAAAAACCCTTCATCACCATTATCATCACCAATCCCATCACTTTCTTTCCCTTTTTTATCCTCTATCTATGACAATTTTATAGGATCGAGGTTAAAGATAACTCTTTGGGTTCATTTGGATAGAGTTTTCCAAGAATATAGATCCGATGTTCCATTGCAAGATCTCATACAGAGACAGTTCTTGTCCAAACACCATCCCCACTGTTTCATCCCTTTTGAAGATCTGGTATTCAAAAACTAGAAACCCCTTCATCACCAACCCCATCACACCCCATTCACTGTTCTATCCGTTTCAATCTTTTGAAGATGCGGCATTCAAAAACCACAAACCCCATCATTTTTGTTTAATATTCCCAACCCCTTCTGTTTCCTTAATCTGATACATTTATAGTCACCCCTACCCTTCACAGTGACTTTCCCATCTCTCAATTTCCTCCTCCGTACACAACATCCCACAATCATCATCTGTGCACACAACCTGTTTGTTGAAACTCCCCACTGTGCTTGGTTTCGTTTCCAATCATGGGATCATTGCATGGTGATGGGGTTGATGTTGTGTTTGAGGATTTGATGGCTGACGCCCAAAACCAAAACCCTTTTGCATTTCAGGAAGTGGTGGACAGAGCCATCTGCAGCGGCGGCGAAGGAGAGATCTGGGTTGATAGTAAAGGAGGAGTGGTGGTGGTTGATGAGGAAACAACACCAACAACAATGGATCTGCTGGATGTGACTGACCCATCATCACTCTTTTACTCCGACGACTTCCCTCCCTTACCTGATTTCTCAACCCGCATGTCCTCCTCTTCCTCCTCGTCCTTCTCTGGGCCGCCGACGAGGAACCATGTCACGGGTACCTCGTCGGGGTCTATGTCGTCCTCGCCCGAGTCCTCGCCCTCCTCCTGGGCAGTCCTGAGGCCGGACGGGGAAGCCGAGGATGTCAAGTTTAAGATAAATGATGTCTGTGGGAACGGTCAGGATGATCATGATGAGAAGAGGGTGATGGATATGGAGACTCCGTCGTCGGTGGCTTTGTCCTCAACCGACCAGGGTTTGGATGACGGGGATTGCATGGACGTGATGGAGACTCTCGGGTACATGGATCTGCTCGAGAATGATGAGTTGTTATGGGATCTGAGCCCTTTGTTTCTGGATGGTGATGATAATGATGTTGGTAATAATCAGCATCAAGCTGTTCAAGCCACTCTTGATCACCCGTCTCAATATTCACAGATCAATCACTCGCCACCACAGTCCAATCAGTGTCGATTTAGTCAGCATCAGCAACAGATGATGCAGGGTGCTATGCCGGGTCATCATGATCAGTTGATACAGTGCAGGAGTACTATTGACATAGGTGCGGTGGTATCGGATGACATAGGTGCGGTGTTCTTGGAGTGGTTGAGGACAAATAAAGAGACTGTATCAGCTGATGATCTGAGGAAGGTCAGGATCAAGAGGTCCACCATTGAGTGTGCGGCGAGGAGGCTTGGAGGTGGCAAAGAGGGAATGAAACAGCTCTTGAAGCTTGTGCTTCAGTGGGTTCAGAGTTATCATCTCCAGAACAAGAGAATGAGACCTTCAGAGCAAGCAACAGTCAACATGAACCTCACTGATCAGTATCCTAATTGCACAACTAAGATTAACCCGAATGCGGAGCATTTCATGACTAGTAATCTGAACCATAATCTCATCAACAATAGTCCTGCCCAATTTGATCAGAGCCTTTGTTTCAGCTCGCCGCAGCCGTGGCCACAGTTTCCACCTTATGCCTCAGATCATGCCTCCATGATGACTCTGCCTCGATTCCCCATGTTCCCTCAAATGGTTGGCTACATGGCCTACATGGGTGCTGAGTACCCTTATACCAATCCCGTCCCCGGCCACCCTTGCATGCCACAACCATCAGATTACCACATGCTCGAATCCCTGGTATCTTGGCAACACTCTGCACCACCGCCACATTTCAGCCTGCCACCACCGCACTACAGTGTCCCAGTTCCTGACCAGAGCAGCATTCCTCAGATGCACGCTTTCACGGGATATGGGAACCAGTACGGTGCTTATCCATTCTCTGGTGGTCAAGGTGACGGCATGATGAGGTTACGGTCTTCGGCCACCAAGGAGGCTAGGAAGAAGAGGATGGCGAGGCAGAGGAGGTTCTATTCTCATCACCGTCATAGGACTCATAACCAATAGATGAATCATGCTCATGAGAATCAAATGATGGAGATGGTCGTAGAAGATGGTTGTGTTGGTGGAGTGGCGCCACAAGCTAATCATGGTGACTGGAATATGTATTGGCAGGCGCCGGCTGCAGCTGGTGGTCCTGCAATGTCTGATCAAGAACAGATGCATAGTGTCGATGATGATCAGCCGGTGAAACAAGTAAATGGTTACCCTAAGCAGGCTGTGGTTGATAAGAAGCAACAACAGCAAAACAACCAGCAGCAGCAGGTGAAGTTCATGTTTGCATTGCCATGGAGTATATACGCACATAAGTTGCTTGCTTGTTACTTCGTTGTTTATCTTGCGCGTTTTCAATGTCTTTCGTTTATGGTCAGGCATGGAAAAGTGAGAAGAACTTGAGATTCTTGCTGCAAAAAAGTGTTGAAACAAAGTAACGTTGGTAACCTTGGGTGAATAGTGCTGCCTAAGGTATGCATTTTTTTTTCTCCCCCTACATATCTAGTATATTGGTATAGTTTCCATGCCCATGATTTTTATGCATACATATATGGTGATGTTTACTTCTGTTTGTATGTAGAAAGAGGCTGAGACTCACTTGCCGGAGTTGGAGGCGAGGGACTATATCACGATCTCCATAGAAGACGTCGAGACCTCTTTAGTTTGGCACATGCGCTACAGGTATTTGTGTCTTACATTAGAGAGGGTGGCAATGAAATTTTGCCTTGGATGTATAGCTACTGTTGGAAGTCTTAATCACACATGTAATTTTATGATTCAAAGCGCCTATTGTCATGGTTTCATTTTTTTTTATATTGTGTTTCTACAGGTTTTGGCCCAACAACAAAAGCAGGATGCAACTCCTAGAAATCACAGGCAAGGTTTTCATAGCTTTATTGCAAAATGGCACTACTTTCATAAGTGGCTGGGGAATTGTTTATAATCTGGATTAGAACAATGTGGACTGAGAAAACGTTTTAGGTGTTCTCATGTTGGTTATATGGAATATTGTATTTCAGAGTTTTCTTCAATTCTATACACGTGTTCTGCCAAATGATGTTGCTAACTTCTTGTCACATGCATGGTTAGAGTGTGCATGAGAGCATCTGTTTGACTTATCAAAATTTTCTGCAAGTCATTGAAAAAAATGTTAGTGTTTTTACTGTTCACAAATAGAAAGTGCCACTACCAATTGGGCTTACCAATTGCTGAGTATGCATCCATAAATAGACTGAAAAAAAATTTCAAGACACTTTCGCACTATAAATCAACCATTTGATCAAGTAGGGCTACCGATCCCATGCGGTTATAACACTAAACCAAAGAATCTCTAGTTCACTTGGGATTCAATACATCTTTCCTTGAGTATCCAATTTATGTCTGAATTGAATAATATCACTGTCATTTGTAATACCTAGCTACCAATATGACTAACTTGAAGTTTAGGACACTGTTTTGCAATTCATGCATTTCTCATATGATTCAAAGGCGCAACTCTGGCACTACCATGTGGCGGTTGCATCCCAATTTGGTAGACTAGTAGCTTATGATCAAATGACTTCCAATGGGGCGTGGAGCTTAATGCACTTTGTCTTGAAAATCTAGCTTATGATTGAATGACTTCCAATGTCACATGATCGCATCACTCTATCTCAAAATCACACCAGACTTCAAAATGCATTTTGTCTTGAAAAAAAAAAAAACATATGGATTAATTGATTGATGTCATTGTCGGGTGGTTTGTAAAACGACTGAATAACAGTATAAATGTGTTGCTTTTGCAGGGGAGTTTGTGCGTTCCAATGAACTGCAAGAAGGGGACTTCATTGTGATAGACTCAGATGTTAAATGTGGGAAATATGTATGTATCTCTGTCATATGCTCTTGTCACTCTCATTCCAACATGCTCTTTGTTTATTGCTTCAAATACATATTTGGCATGTGCTACATACACTAGTTGTTTTAGATATTAGAATGTCTTATTAATCTATCGCTTGTATCGGGTGACAACGTTTTGGATTAATCAATTATTTGATGGGTTAGGAAACATCTAGTTAGTCCATATTAGATCATTGTAAAATGTGGAACTCTGGTGATCTTTTTTTACTGAAGCTATCGCTGGTGACTCACTGACAGAGCCATTTTCTGATAGTAAGGTTGCCTATGGAGGTTCGGGATAGCACAGAAGCTGTTCTAGTTCTAACTATGCGGTGTTTGATTTAAGTTTGGAGTTTTGAATGAACGATATCATAGTAATGCCTTAGGGATTTAAGTACCTAAACGACTTAAAAAATCTTGCTTGAGTCTTGCGCTGAAAGGAAAACAGTTGTTGAAACTGGAAAGTTGATGAATTGAATTGCCTAGATCATTCACAGTAGTTTTTGGTTTGTGTTTTAACTCTCTATTCAATTTTAATTTACTCGAGTACATTTTTGTTGGATTCAGATATTACTCTTGACATATATATCCACTTCATCTTGCACATTGAGTTTATTTAGCATCTTTTTTTCAGCAATTTTAACCAACAGGATATAGGGAATGGTCGATTTAGGCTCAATTATGCTTATGAGATCTTTTAAACGCATTTCATCTTGACATATATTCTTGGAGTAGTTGCAGTTTTGCTATATTATTCTCTTCAATTAGTCCATTTTGATTGTATATATGTAGCAGGCAATTAAGGTGAATGTGATGAGTTTTTCCATGAGAAAGAATTTGTCGGGGTTATCTGAGACTCTTATTACTATTTGGTTTCAACTTCAATTACTAACGTCTCTTTTGCATGATCACTTGAACCATGCAGATGATAAGAGGAGTCAAGGTACGGCCACAACAGGGTCAGAGATCAGAGCCACCAAAGAAGCTGCCGAAGATGCACAGAACTCAGGGAAATTAAAAATATGCACAGAAAGCGCTTCCAACATAATCACGACTGTTTGATAAGCCTCAAATATGTTATATTGGCATCGGTTTGCTGCTAAATTTTTGTTCTCCTATGCGAGGATGCAGAAAGTTGTGGTTGTCCAGCATGACCCCGGAGGCTCTGGTCGACATGGTGCGGTTGCTTTGTGGCAATGTGCTGTCGCGCTTGAATGTGGAGTTGTTCCTTCTTTCTGTTGTGTGACGGTGATAACAGGTCACTGTTCGATATTCATAGATAATGTCAGATAAACTTGTACTTACACAAGCTGAATTTTAACTTTGTATTTGTAGTGATCCGAGTTCTGTCGAATAATTTGTATTACTGACCTTTTGTGTTATGTTTATGTTACTTAATGCAAAATATATATCTCTATTTGATGTGTTATGAACGATGTGTGATTCGACTCGCTGTTGGGGCAAACTGCTCGTTTGTATTGCTAATTTACATGATATATATAAACTGTTAGAACTTACATCTGCTGTTGAACAATAAAATTTGTCCTGTTTTTATCTGGAAGGAAGCATGGGCAGTTTCAATCTGGAGATCGCAAAGCATTGGGCCTTAGACCTATGTGATCCATCAGCCATATTCTACGGCAAGATTTTGAGCTCTGTCCGTGGTTCATACTCCAGAGTCCTTACATTCTCAACAATATATAAGAAGTCAGGAGCTATTTGTTGAGGAAGCAATATTCCCATCAGTGATTAGGCGAAACTTATCTTCGGAGACAAAGATATTAACGTCTTTACGGAAAAGTTGTGTCTAGCTGGATCGACTTTTTTCGAGCCCTGAAAATCATATTGCATGACACGCAGTCTAGAGTTAAAGTTCTTATGGATGACACTGATCCTCGAGTCGAGCCTGTTTAGGGGAGTATCTTATAAAGGTCGAGAATCATCTTCTAAAATCCAAACTCAAAATAACAAATCTGAAATATACACTTGAGGAAGTGGAGGATATGCCTTATTTCAAGACCAGATAAGCGAACTTACAAAATTTACCTATGCCTACACAAAGATATGCTTCAGATCAGCATATAAGAAAGAGTCAGGATATTCCATGCTAGCGTAACAGGTACATGACAGGAGTAAATCTGTCTAACTGTTACATTATAGCTAACAAAATTTTACCTCAATAAGATTAAAAACAACATAACGAAACCAAAATCACCAAAAGATGCGGATTAATTTCTCCATCAACTTTCTACTTTTCTCTTAGTTTGAGCCTGAAAAAAGCCATTCAACTCAATCTAAATCTCCTTGGATTTGTTATTCCTACAAGTGCAATGACAAATCAATCTTCTTATCTATTTCCTTACTCTCATTCTCAACAATAGTGTTATCATTTCTAATATTGTTATTCTCACTTTCCTCTGCATGATATTCTGCTAAACCACTAACCCTGAAGCTCCTCTGCCAATTCACCAAGCTTTGCTCATCATCTTGACAACAAAAAGGGTTAACACTACCATAGTTTCCACCATAAACCGCCACATTCTCGAACCTAGCCTCCCCATTGGAGCCTGAGAAGTATTGTGTAGGGTTGAAAACATGTCCATTAAGGTTTGCAGCATGGGCAGTTATGTACATTGGAGGGCTTAGCAGGCCCATTGGGTGGTGGTTTGGGGCGAAGATGAGAGGCGGTGGCGGCGGCCGAGGAGGGAATGTGGTCGTGTTGGTGTATTCTGATGCCCTTTTGGCTCTTCTTGCTGCTGTTCTTTCCCTTTTGTGGGCATTTTGGTGACCACCTAGTGCTTGTGAGCTGTAGAACTTCCTTGTGCAGAACATGCATGGAAACACCCTTCCCGTCGGTGGCAGGGGTGGCGGCGGCGGCAGTCGTAGGTGTGGTGGTGGTGGCATTTCTTGATCCAATCTGTGAGCTACATTGTGATGATGATCTTCCATCCCTATAGGTTCAACAATATGAACAAAATATATGAGCTTAGGCCATATTTTTTTTCATATGATTCAAAAGCATGAATTTTGCATGGACATGACAAAGGGTGGGTCCTTTAACATGACTTTCAAGTACAAATCCATAAATCAAGTCATTATTCTCCATATCTTATGTTATGTTTACTGCCTTACTGCCATATTAGAAAACTATACTCATGTTAGAAATCCCATAAGAATATTTTAATCTTGTATTTAACCTCAGATGTATTGAACTTCATCATGATCATTTTATATAAAAGAGAAATTTTTTTTACATAAAAAAAAAAAACGAAGGAAAAAATCAAGAGAAAGTTTACCTTTGAGCATGAAATGGGTAGTGGGATGATTTGCAGAGTTTGAAAAAAGTCACTTTTGGTGCTGAAGTGGGATGAGAACAGAGAAGGGTGATCAAAAGGAGAGGATTGTTTTGGTTTTGGAGTTCAGAAGCTGAGTTGAGTGTGAGTTCATTTTTGGAGTTGAGGGCATGAATGGGGAACTTCCCTTTATAAGTAATAAATATAAGGGAGCATTTTTTCTGCAGGTGAGTGTGTAATGTATGGGCTTGGGAACAGAGAAGAGATAAGAAAGAGACACAAACACATAGAGAGAGTAAGAGATCACTGTTTTCCTGCAATGCTAAATGGTGGTGGAAACAGGGGCGAGTGATTGGTGAATTAGAGTGATCCAGGATCTGATAAGATGTATTCAAATTATGTTTGACGTAATTTGATTTTGGGTTTTGATAGGAACGAATCAGGTTATGTTTCACATGATTTGATCTAGAATCTGATAGAACATTGTTAAGTTATGTTTGATGTAACTTGATTTGGATTTTAACAGAAACAAAGCAAATTATGTTTGTATTAACTTGATATGGGATCTAATAGGATGAAAACAAGTTATGTTTGACATAACTTGATTTAGGGTGTGATAAGATCAAATCAAGTAGTGCGGCATGTAACCTTGGTATGATCAAACTAGTTGATTTGGGATCTGATAGGATGGAATCAAATGAACTCCTCTCTTACTTCTCAGCTTTTTTTTTCTTTTCCTGATGAGAATTGTAATTGGTATAAATCTTATTCGTTAATAGTTGTTTTATAATTAAGGGTATATTTTCATTTTCGTCACATATATGACCCAGAAACCATCCAAACATCATTCCTGATTTCAAAACATGCACATTAAATGACCTAACAAACAAAAAAGCGAAGAATCTTAGTGGATAGTCCCATCAAACAACATTATGTGAATATCCCAACTAAGATCTCTTTGATGAATTGTGAGAAGAGAGAAGAGTGGATAGAAATTGATGTATGGAATGAATTGGGAAATGTAATCCATCTTCTTCCCCTGTTTCCCTTCTCTGTTTCCTTTTTTTTTTTAATTTTTTTGTCACCTTTGTTTTGTATCTTTGGTTTCCTTTGTTTCTATGCCTGACAGTTTTATCTGTTTCATGGGCATTTTGTTTCCTTTCTCCATATATCATTTACTAGCACTGTTCAACTGCTGTTTGTTTTGTCCGGTTCCATATCCCTCTCCATCTTCGTTGCCTGTACAGAGTTTGAGTTTGTTATTCGAAACGTTAGTCGTGACATAAGTTATACTGAACAGTTCTTTTCAATTACATTTGGACATGTACATAACATGAAATGTAGATGAGGTTAGCCAATAAAGTCATGGAGCTTATCTTAAATCAAACCTGAATACGACATAGTTACAAGGATCAACTTCAGTTTCATCTCGTCCGAACGCTTCTTTATAGATACCGGAGATCGTTAACTTGCCCAACAAAGATAACTTCGAAACCCCACTAGGCACCTGATCAACCTAACGAGTTCACCAACCAACATCCATTCAGGTTTATGTGCTCATGGATTATGACATAATGGTAGTACTCAAATTCCAACACAAAGTTAATTAAAGGATCAGGCTCATTCACTCAATATATTTGCTTGCAAAGCTAGAACAATGCTTGGTTCACAGGCTGCTGATTAAATGCTGTAATTAGCATAAGTGTGGTTAGGTGTTGCTTTAATTGGTCGGGATTGAATTCAGGTTAGTAATTAAGCTGTCTTAGACCATCCAACCATGTTAGGAAATACATTATTCACATACTTTTCTACATTGTACATATAGTTTCGAAAAGAGTCTTTTTTGTTGTTTTAATGGAAATACGATTGTGTATATTTCGTCCTTCTCAAATTATATCATAGACAAAAAAATATTGGATGGTTATTGTTATTGATCTTTCATGTCTCTATAAGATCCATATATTCTGCTCCTGTCCTGTCGTATTAACCTTATTTAGACAATGCCACATGAGAAAATGGATCGAATAGTTTCAAGCTGAAATCAGGTTAATGAAGTCAATTTATGAGAGCCTTATGAGACTTGGAAATAAACAGGGAACAGTCGCATGGATTTGATAACACAAAGGCAACCAGACGAAGCGATATGACTTGACAAAGGCATGCATATAGAAGTAGAACTGATCACTTGACTTGACACAGGAGTTACAGATGCACCTTATTCCAAAACAATAAGAATCTTATCTTTCTTTACATCAGATGTGTACTTTATAAGTTTCCTAAACAGGACTACTAAGGTATACATAACAAACTTGTCACGTCCACTATTCCATCATAAATTGGAATTGAGTACCCTACCCGAAATAGCAAGATCTGACCCTACTCTGGCTCATTGGTGACATTATTCTCATTGGGAATGCTTGACTAGAATTAAGGTTATCGGATAGTATTAATATTAGGTGTTATCTTATGATCAGGATAATTAGATGTTAATTTAATTTTAACTTCATGTATTTATTTTTCGTTTTGATCTTATCCCTTTGTATTTTAGTGTGCAATAATATTTTTATACGTGATTTTTTACTATTGATGATTGATTTGATGTTACGTAATTTAATGTGATTTTCAAGTGTGGTTTGATAGGTTTTTTTGTGAGGGTTTTAGGAAACAATCTTTTTATTGTTTGTAATAGGGATAAAACTGTGTACATCTTGTCCTTCTCAGACTCTATCCGTGACGGGATTCCTGGATTGTTGTTATTGTATCCAAAATAGAATGAAAACAGATGGTCAGATGTGACAAGAAGTCATCAGTATGAAGTTAAACCCTCCTGCTTCGTATATTTGGCACTTGTCTAAGTGAAGCTCACTACTAATCCGAGAAGGATCACGCACAATCGATGAACGATCATATATTTTCGATAAGGATACAAATCGTTGAGTTCCAAAATGATAGCTGAACGCTAGTATCAATCGGACAGTACCCGAGGTGGTATGATCGGCAGGTGTACTTTCCCTATAACTCAAAACTTGTGGCCAGGGAATCACAGTCCCAATTAGTGAAGTCACCAATGAGGCAACGACCCAAATATGGGAAAACAACAAGATCATTATCTCATCAACTAGTACACTTCAAACCAGAAGAGAACAGAACCCTTTTACTACAACCAGTCCATCACACACACATACAAAACAGTGCCAATACAATGTTCAACTCTCTGTTTCTGCAACCAACACTTCATCTCTGTGACTCTGTGTGTGCAAATTGGAAAAGGCCAATACAACAACAACTAGTAGTAGTAGTAAGTTGTGGAAGAAGAAAAGGGCAGGGAGTGGTGGTGTGTGTTTTGGTGCAGTAAATGAAGTTATGGGTTTGGAAATGGCCACTTCTCTTGGGTTCTGTTTAGGCTGATGCTGATGACTGCAAGTGCAGTGTTACCCATCTGCACTGTTAAGCGTCTGTCTGTATATCCGGCACATATTCACCGCCAATGTCATGCAAAGGACTTGGTGTCCCTTTCGAGGATATACATTCAACAAAATTTATCTCTCTCTTTCAAAATAAAAGAAATCAAGAAATCATGAACTATAGATATGATATTTTTTTTCTAATCACGATCAGAAATTTGATATTTATAAAAAGTTCCTGAATATCAAATCTATGTATTGCAGCAGAGATAGGAATGGGACTTTTTATATTATTTTTTTATTACTTATTTGAGTTTTTGTATTTATCTTTGACTTGAGTTGTTCACTATTGTGCAATCCTTCCCCTTACCTATGATCAAGATTTCCAAATTCTCTTATTATATCAGAAAACAATCTTCTCTTAATTGTAACTGCACTGAGACTATGCACATTTCATCTTGCCTGAACCTTGAAGCTTGTACTCGACGAAACTATCTATGTTGTTGCATTTGCCTCGGCTTGTTTAGTGGGAATAAAGGACAATGTCAAAGGACTGAAGCCAAGGAATTTGTACTACGATCACTCATTATATCGTCCTCTCGGTTGAATTCAATGATCATGATTCAACAAGGAGAAGATGTTAATAACAACAAACAAATATTCATGGTATAAAGTCGAGCATTACTTCACCACGTACACTACTTGAGACCATGAAAACCTCCCGAGAAAAACTTTTTTCGATCCGAACAAGAAGAGTACGTCATGCTAATGTGCCTTGCCCGGATTAATAGAGAATGTGACTTGCTCTCAAACTTCAGAATCATGCCAATTATATTTTACATATGCATCGCGTTGTACACACTTGTTAAAGAAGAGAATCCCGTAAGTTGAAAGACGACTCCATGTCTGAGTCAATGAACAGTGCTTTGGCATCCGTACACGTGCTTCTGCACTGGTGGTCCGAATCTGGGAAACCCAGCGGCCACCCTTTGTCTCCTCTTACTCCATTTTTTCTCCACCCGTCCACCAGCATGACCACCTTTGTTTATTCTCCGACTACACTTTGGTCAGGTATCAAAGGGACATTTCACCACGGGTTCCGACACCGTGATACTCGACTCGATTCAATAAAAGTTTGTTTGTTTATTTGAATTATGTTCAAGTGGCTTAAGGGGTGGGGTCTTAAAACGTGTTGAGATGATTTAGTTGAAGAGAGCGGTTAGACATGATCGAGCTCGAGTTCTGCCTATCTGTCCGACTGTATCTCGAGACGGGGGCGCAACCTTTTAAAAGAGCATTGCACAATTGATACGAACTTGACTAGTTAAGAATGCCAACACCCCCCCATACACAACTCAAACTGCGAAACACAATTAATGCACCCTAAGACAAGCCTGCTTTAGCTATACTAATGGAGTAACAAGTTTTTGGCAAACCAATTCAAACTAGTTCGCTACTTCCATGAACTCAACGTATTCTCCTAATAGTAGATCTTGATTCTGTCTTATTGGAGATAAATAGGGTAGTATGCAGTGTCAGGTTTGGCTTCCTTGGGTTCAAAATGATCGCCTCCTCGGCCTTACAGTTCGACCAAGTTAGAACAAGAATAAATGAATTTATTAAAGCCTGTGCAGGTACTAGGACGAAACTAAAGCAAGAGAAGAAGCTGAGAACAGCAACATCCAGTTTTTTTCAATTCTGATAAAGCTGAGTGAACTACTACAAAGAACAAATTTACTCTCACAACTACAAGAATCAAATATGACCAACCCCTTTTTTCTTTTCCTTTCCTATTTGTTGTCACTAGGATGAATATATACAACAAATAAATTATACACAAAACAACACATGGACATGATACAAATGCTCACCTTAGCCTAGGAACAGCCAAAGCATCTGCTTATGGAGAACCATCTTGATGGCGATGGTGGTTCATCCGGATCAGTCTTCTTGCGAGGAAGATGCTTGAAGAAGGCTTTCACTGCTCCAGTTACCCCATCTTCGCTTTCCATTGCAATGGCAAGCTCCACGGCTTGTTCTTTTACCTGTCAGTTATCACACATGCCGGCGATCCATGAATGTTAAGACACGGTTAAAAAACTGAAAAGGGTGGACACTATTTGCTTCTTAAACGGCATTCACAGCAGAAGCACAAAGCATTGATTGTCAGCATTTGACTTCTATTCGTTCCACTAACAGCCCTGGTTCTAATAGAAAAAAATTACCTCGAAGTGTCCTCCATGACTACCTCTAATAATATAAAATCTCAATTGCGGATAAAAAAAGATGTTCACAAGCTATAAGCCAATAACTAGGGTAAGTCCATAACTCCAATACATCGTGCAAGCAAATCAAACAAAGTTACGAAGAATCTCACAACACAAAATGACTCTTCACTTAATGGGATCTGTAACAGGTGCACTAGTAAATAATATGTTTATCCAAATCCAATAGATTAGAGGCACTTCCCAACAGCAAAATAATAATAATAATAATAATAATAATAATCAGCGAATTAGAGATGCAAGCAAATCCATTCATGTACAAAATGGACAGAAAAAGAAAAACAAAGAAACATCAGAATACACAAATAATTAGCTAGAAAAAGAAAACATCAGAAATGATTTGTTACACTGTACCTCAGGGTCCAACATGAACTTTATGGCTTCCTCCAATCTGTGAAGTGAAAATTCGTCAACTGGAATAGGCAGAGGACCTACACCTCTCGCATGAACCCTCTCTCCCCAGAAAGGTTGATCGCCGAAGAAGGGTACAATTGTTGTCGGGCACTAGAGAACAAGCATTGTGGATTAGATCAACCCCAAAAAATTCTACACTCACTGAAATGCAAAGGGATAAATCCTTACTGCAGCTTTCAGACCCGCAGCAGTTGTCCCAGCACCACCATGATGCACCTAAAACAAATATTCCTGACGTTACTTTTTGCATGACATGTAAAACTCCCAACAGATCGAGCAAATAAACGACTTAAAAGTATCAGCCTTTCAAAACCAAAAATCAAACATACCACCGCAGCACAGCGTGGAAATAGCCAATCGTGAGGACAGTTGTCCAACAAGTAAACAAAGTCCTTTGGTTCAGCCACTGAAAAGGGAGGAACCATGTTTTCTTAGAAGGTGATATACACAAGGGGAAAATCAACTAGGAAACATAACTGATTTAGTTTCTCAGAGAAATAGAACGAAACACAGGAGTTAAGGATTGCCAAAGAGGTCCATCTGTATGCAAGTTACAAGAATGTGTGATGAAGACTCACGATTCCCAAGACCACCCCAGCCTTTATTGATGATACCCCTCTGTCCAGTCCTTTCCAGAACATCAACAATTATCTGCGTCATTCTCTCAGGCTCTTCAACCGGCTGAAAAGACACCAAATAGGAAACTTACGAACAACTGCTTTGCATGAGTAAAATCAAGAAATTCTTACAGAGATTGTTTAACAAGAGATGAAGCAATTTGATTCAAAGGATTTGCATGCTAGACAGGAGCAATGGGTCCAATAAACGGAAAAGACAGAAAATATTGATCAATTTTGCAACCCATTCTGGGTTTGAAATTATGAATCTTTAAACTCGATTGCTTTTTGTGTGTTCAGGATAGGGGAAGGCCTACGGATGGTAACATCGCTAAAGAGAGACAATATTAACTTCCAGACTCCCGATAATTCCTACCCAGTGTTGGTACAGGGTCAAAAGACAAGAATGTTAATGACAACAAAGAATAACTTTTCCAAAAATAATGACCAATATTGCTCGATGATGCAAAATCATAATTTCACCTATAAATATTAATATGAAGGTTACGAGGGTCCATGCAAGCTGTCAAGTCAATAGTTAAAAATCTGATCTTTCTGTGCTTTAGGATAAAATGAATTCGAGGTAAAAATGAATGCATAAACGTATATAGTCAAGATGAAGAAACATACAAGGCTTCCAAAACCAATATAGATGGGTTTTTGACCGGCTTCGAGCCATTCTACAAGTGATGGTGGAGGTTCATAGTTGGATGCAAGGTCGAGGAAACAAAATCCAACAACATCAATCTTCGGACCCCAATCTGGATAAATAACAAGGTCAAACATAAGGAGAAATATAAAAAAGGGTTTGTGGGACTGACTTAAAAATCAGTCATGTTGGTTGATTTTATACCATAAAAAAAAAAAAGATTCTTGGTAAGATTCTGTTTCACATAATCACTGTTACAAAATTTTCACAGAAAATAACTTTCCTTTTATGGTATAAAATCAGCCAACATGACTGATTTTAAATTAGCCACACATCTTTGATATAAAAAATGACATAACAAAATAGCCAGCTGCACATTAAAACACTACTATGCTAACATAGTAGCTTATCATGCATGATGAAGAAGTATCCATCCCCTGATCAAACTATCAAGACAAAATAGTAAAAAACCTTTCGGCTTAGGAACAAGATGAGGGCTCCATATATATCCATGTGGAATATTGGAATCTGAGCCCTGAGAACCACTTAAATAAGTCACAGGACGTAACTTCAATTTCTTCTTCCTCACATCGTTTATCATATCTCTTATTCCAAGCCAAATGAATGAATCAACAATTTGATAAGACAGCTGCAAACAATAAACAAGTTGAGGTTAACACAAAGATGCTACAGATCAACCCCTTTAATGTTGTCAAATTTCATATCATGAAAAAGGATGCAAAAGCACGCACTCTATAACCCGCAGATTGCTTCACACGAGACAGAGGGTGAGGGAATTCACTGGTCGGCCTGGAAGCAATGGCAAGAAGGCACAATCACTAGTATGTAACATCCGCGGGAAAAATTCACATGAATCGGAATACTAAGACGCCCAAATCAATTCCTGAAAACAGTATATATATATAACCAGAGAAGCCTTTAATTCAGGAAAGGTTGTATTACCCAAACAAGACTTACGTCCACGGCATGGTGAAAAATATGTGAATCGGTATTTTTAAAGCCTCGGCCACATGCGTATGCCCTGAAATAAAATCGGATGGTGTTAGATGTGGAACTTCTCGGGAGAATATCATATGGATTTCAACAAAGACCTCAAGGGATGATCATTTCTTTATTTATTTTTAAGTACCAATGGTAAAGTAGAAAAATCTAACATATGACTAAGTAGACCTCAGAAAGAATAAGAATTTGAATAAAAGGAGTTCAATCAATGGCCAGACCATATGCTGGAGGATTGGCTATGATCGCATCTGCCTTGAAGGGGACACCGGAATCAACATCTGGTTCTTTACAAGCCGGAAGTAAAGAGTATATGATTTCCTTTATCTGATTACGTTGAATAGGAATTTCTGAAGGCCCAGATGGCAAAAAGCCTTTGTTTTTAACCATGTCTGCAGAGATGTTAAAACAACTAATAAGAAATTATCCAGACTACCAGAAGTTTATAAGAAAAAAAATCCCAAAACACAAGCCATCATTCACTCATTAAAACCAGTTGAATGGATCATGGCTATAGATAGCCACACACAAAGAAAGCTACTTCAGATGGACACAATGTAGATCAAATACTTAAAGAGAAGACCTAGCACTGCCAAAAATGTCATTATGCACCATCACTCTCATTACAGCCAAGGTTTGTAATCTGACACTTGTGACGCGGTTGTTGCGGAATGAGTTCTGGAAAAAGGATCACCTTTTAAAAAAAGACAAAACAAGAAAAATTCAAGAAAAGACAAAATTAAGAGGCTAACATATGCACCATAAAGTTAAGACTGTAAAACACAAGCCACTATCTTGAGAATAATGGTCATAGACAACAGCATTGTCTACTTTTGATCACCATGGTTGAAAATCGTCTACACGGGGTGAAAGAGATGCAACCATCAATTGTTGAGAAGTGCTACAGATGTGTAATATGCAACGAAAAATAAAATTATGTCATGCCGGCCATAGAGAAAAAGTTTGGGCTATGACCTATGAGCAGGAATGATGCATGTTGAGCCTTCTAAGCTATGGTCTATGAGCACGAATGATGCATGTTGAGATACACCTAATATAATGTCATCAGTTCGGACTTTTGATAGAACTACTTACACGATATGGCATGATAACAAGTGTGACAGTGAGATCACGAGTTTGAATCATGTAACTCCCAGTTGTTTTATTTGTGTTGGACCAGTGCATTGTCCACGTGAATCCCAAAACTTTTGTATGAAGGGGAATATTGATATACAAATAATATAATGGGCGGTCTATTATCATCAATTCGAATTTTTGGAAGAATTGGTTCCATGACAATACACAAAGAACCCATCTCCTAAAAGAATTATCTAGTAAACTTGACTTGCAAAATTTTCTAAATTTAGTATTTTTGTTCCAACAAGAGATGGACAGTCTAAAGTTTGTTTCAACAAATAATATAATGAACCTAATACCTTTAGCTCAGACTTTTGGCAGAACTCATTTTCGACATGATATCAGAATAGGTGTGACAGCGAGGTTAAAAATTCAAATCCTGCAACTCCCAATGGTTATTGTGTTTGTGTTTGTGAAGTTTGTGTGACACTTGATTTGTGTTGGGTTAGTGTATTGCCCATGCGAAGCCTAATTGGGCTTTCGTTTGGGTTTCGCATGAGGGAAAGTGTTGAGATACAAATAATATAATAGGCCGACTTTCATTAATTTGGACTTTTGATAGAACTAGTTCTCGACAAAGTTAATTACTAACATGATTTCAGCTGTCAACATAGAGAGGCATGCATGTACAACACAAGTTTCTGTTAGGCTAGACCATTGCAAGTCTGAAAAAATAAACAAACAATAACAATAACAAAGAACAAACAAATCTAGATCTATCAGATGGACACTGAGAAACAAGTCAAGGCACTTACACCCGGCAAGCACTTTTGGATCACCTCCTAAGGGGAAGAACTCCAATCCTGAAGTTAAGACGAAGTCTTTAAAGTTTGCATGAGTAGCAAGTCTAACTCGATGTCCATAATCCTGAAAGTAAAGAAATAAGTATTAATACAGCCCACGCTAGAAAATAATAATGGAATAGGCCAAAGGCTGCAGATAAAAGATCTGCCACCATTATCCAAAGGATATTGTAGTAGAATATCAGTGCATAAATTCCTCAACTCAAGCAATCCTAACTTCAACCCTGCAAGCCCATTGACCCGGTGCAACTCATTTTAATAAAAAGGAAAATAGCCGTAGGGTTAAAGTGAGACTACGGGGTCACGAATAAGAGCCAGACTCATGCATGCGTCTTTTTCTAGCAATTTAACCAGTCACATTAGCTGCAACCCAGTAAAATGGAACAATTCACTATATCATATTGTTATGGCCAGAATATTCAATGAAGAATATATACAACACCACAGAGCTAAGACCAGGACGAGCAAAATCACCACAAACATCAATCATGAAACCAATATCTCATGTGCCAATTAAGGAGCACTCTAGCTAATACCCAGGTAGTAACTAATAACAGGTAGTGACCAAAAGGCAACAGCCGAAACGGTTGGTCACATCTGAATACCATTTACAAGTCTCTCCCCCAACAGTTTCTCGATTCCAAAAGAACTTCAAGCTGACAACACGGTTCCCCAACTGAGTAGAGATAAAATCTTTAGTCTAAATCGTGAGCATATCCACATCAAAGATAACGATATTACGTAATTTCAGATTGATGAAACTCCAAATCCTTGCAACAGTCTACACCAATTTGTAGGGAGCAAACAAAAATTTTCCAGTCCATTATGCCTGAAAGGCAAATAATCGATCATTGAAGTAACAGAAGAGTGCATTTGATTTATTTTTAAAAAAATGACATCTAAGACAGTTTCACCAACACAAAATCAACATGAGTGAAGGAATTAAGGGAAAAATAAAACAACTGGACACTACAGGTTATAAGCTGCAAAGTTACGTTCCACAAAAATTGGAAAATCAATAATGAGCAGAATCAGAATGTCAACTTAAGTCCTGGACCAACTATATTAAGCATATTGATGGAACAGTTCTGCAAGCAGCAAATTAAATGTATTCCCAAGGAGTGAAGCTTTGCCATACTTTGAACAAAAGTAACCGCAGACCAGATCCCTAAAAATACCAACCTGCAACTTTTTTCCAATTGCAACGAATGGCTGCACATCACCTCGAGTTCCAACAATCAAAATTACTATTTGCAGGGGTGGAATATACTCAAGATCTTCAGTGTCAAGAGGTTCATCGACCACCAATTCAGTACATACATCCTCAGGTGCAACTCCAAAATCTTGCGGTATGGCATCTCCTGGAACTTCAAATTCCACAGTTCCATCGTCCTTCACTGTGGCAATTCTGTTCAACAATTTCAACTGCAGGCTTTCAAAAATTAATAATAAATTACACCACCACAATAATTTGAAACAAAGAAAGGTCAACACATTGGCCACTAGCTTTGGGCTCCTCTCTACCGCATTCAGGGAAATAAATCTGTAAGCTATGAAATTTTAAATGCAACACTAGCAGTTGTCACCATGCACACCATTCAAACTTAACTTTGTTCTGCTGATTTCCTGATAGTTTGTGTTTGTAGTTTGCTTCTTTGGAGTCTGGAATTCATTTTCTTTGGTTTAGCAAGCATTTTAAGGATAGTCATATCGGTAAACATCATGTATGTTTTTGGATTAGATTTTGTCACATTCATTAATTGTTAAAACTACTTTATCGGAACTTTGTTTCTAAGCATCATACAGTGTTCTGACGCATGATTTGGCATTCTGAAACATCATATGATTCGTATCATGTTCCAAAATAATGTACTGAAGAGGTTCACCCCCTAGTTCCAGAGGCAAGCAAAGTTGCGAACCACGAATCAGAACCCATTCCACCAACATTTCGCAAAAACCATCTGTGTCTTTCTTTTGCTCTTCATATCTCATCATTACACCTCTTGACAGGTAAATAGTTTTCATGTTGATCTTTTGAGTATAAATCTAAATTGATTCTAGATGGCATCCGTCACTTTTGTAAACCTCTTTCTCCTGATTCATACGGTAGTTCACAAGTTCAACTTTAAAATTTTGATCCCACCACAGTTCTGACAATTTTTTCGGCTTCAATCAGGAAAAAATTACACCCATGTTCGAGACATTTTAGAGTAAATTGAGCTTACTGCAGAATACTAAAGACAGAACACCCTTCTGAAGTGTTTTTGAGTGTTTTAAACTCATTTCAAGGATCTTTTCATAGTTTCTTGCGTTTTCAAGTTATTTAAGGTTGTTTTTATTGGGTTCTTAGCCTTTTCTAGTGTTTTTCAGTGTTTTAAAGAATTTGAGACATAGTTGATAAACTAAAGGTGAAAGGCTGAAAGCAAGGCTGATCAATATGACAGCTACAAAACCATGGAAAAGGAAAAATCGAGTAAATAATGCTGAGCAAATACCTTCTGCTGAACAGGCAGTTTGTCATCAAAGATTTTTGCTGCCTCTGAAGGAAGAATATTGGTATGTCTCAGTGCTTCAGTTCTCGATCTTTCTAATATGACTGGACTACTTACTTTTTCACCAGGTAAGGTATTTACTCTATAAAAACCCCTGCCAACTAAGCAGAACAAACAATGAAAGAAAAAATCATTAGCAGTCTTACCAGAAAACAAACTGCTACAAAGCAAAACAAAAAATGCGACAAGTCTTGAACCATATGATGTCAAAAAGGGTACAAATCACCGTAAGAGCATGTCCTCGACATTATAAATTATCAATTAAAAGTACATACTTCAGAAAGAGGACTAATTAGGGTCCTCTGTACAAAAATAACAGGGAAGTAAATAACCGCATTTTGGTCCAAAAGATTGGAGCACTTAAATAATAAAAGGAGAGCTGCTGCACCAGAAAGAAATGCTGCACGAAATAAGTGGAAGAG
>LIEC01010457.1:0-68364 GCA_001925005.1 Drosera capensis | reverse complement strand
CCCCCCAAAGAAAATGGCAGAAAAGAGATCCATGCCCCAAGAAAAGGGGAAACTACAACCATTGGCGTCCTATGATGAACATCAACATGAAACTGTAAAAGCTTCAATTCTTAGGGTTTTTTTACTTGGTAAAACCCTCGATAAAATAAAGCATAAATCTAGCACCGCATCCGAATACAAAAAAACAAAATACATACGTCAAGAGGGAAAACTGCAACTACCTGTGCTATTGATGTGAAACACTCAAGCAAAGGGAAAATATCTTTGTCAAAATCTGATAATTGTTGCCATTTAGCAATCAGCGGCGGCATCAGGATTTCCAAATAAGCAGGCTGCCAATGATCCATTTAAGACATTATGTTAGTATATTGAATAGAGATTACAGTCTTTACAGAAGGTGTTGGCTGTACATACAGAATTGCAGAACATGATTCCGCTATGTTTTTTTCAGGACACAACATGATCGGGTAGAGTCTTGGATTTGACAAGTTTCATATATCAGTCTGCTATTCAAATTAGCTTAAGTGAGTTGTGGCTTTATATTCACTTTTAAATCTGTACCGCATCGTGATATCTTCATAATTTGAGAACGCTTAAAGTGTGAAGTATATTAATTAGTAAGATTTAGGACTAATATGTTTGGCATCCCAAACCTCATTCCTGTTTAAGTTACGAAATGAAAGCATGGAAGAAAATATAAGTTAGACATCAAGTACCTTATTCAGTTCTTCTCCCACTGCATCTGCTAGAGTGCCAATCGCATCATATACAATTCTAAGATTTCTTCTCTACAAAAGGTAATATAGATAAGAAAATATGAAAGAGAAACTCCACAAAAAAAAAAGTAACCTAGATTGGATGCATTAGACAATATACAATAGAACCTCAGCTTCACCTGATACTTTCCAAATGCACACATTAGGTGCTTCAGTATAACCTCCAACCTTGGAGCCAATTCTCCTGCTGCCTCCTAAAAACAGCAGAATTAAATATCATAAGAAGTTTTTTTTATTTTACCAGTGATAAAGGAAATAAAATTGACAGCATATACCTCTTCCAGTGTTGCAAAAGCAGAACAAGCAGCTTCTTGAACACGCTTGTTTGTATCTAGTATTCTCCTCAACAATCCCATCAAAACCTTCTCAAATCTTTCATTGCCTTTTTGCGGGTCATAGTACTAGAATACAAATAATCAAGAATCAGAAAGGATGTAATACAAACAGACCAGCAGTCAAGACCAAAAAGGATTTTTTTTTTTGAGAAAAAAGGGAGTTCGTTTATAAGAAAGAAATGTTATCTTTGAATAGGGGAAAAGCAAACATGTTAGTTGTATCAGAAAAGGTGTCGCATGCAGCGTCACCTTATACCATTCCCCTTGTGAAGGTTTTGGTGGAGTATGGCCTCCCGTGTCGTAGGTTTTGACGCGGTTGGCCCAAATGCGAAGCTTGGGGCAACGGATGCCGTGATAATGGATGGTTAGCAAGGCCGGATGCCGTGATAATGGATGGTTAGCAAGGCCGAAAGAATGCACACCATTAATTCCACGACACTAATTATCCAAAAAAATGAAGAAAAAAAATCCACCACTCCACAGATTAATTCTAATATCAGGTGGAGAGTTTTGTCACATTATCACATAAGGAAAGAAACATCTCAACTCTCAAGAACAAAAAAAAGACAAATGTGTAAAACTTTGACATACTCATACCTGAACAATAAATTTACTGAAGCGAGACAGTGTCCAGCATGTAATACTCCGTATAAGAGGGAACTTATCATCTAAGAGAGGGATGAGAAAAGCCACTATCTGCAAGGTAGGACAAATAACATATTCAAGCCACTTTGTTGCAGGAAAAATACTTAATTGAGGTACCATCACAGCGCAACACTATAATTTTCATTTATATATACAACAGTAAGAAAAGTAAACCAATCACCACAAGAGTTTTATAGATTTCTCTCGTAAGAGAAATAGAACTTTAAGAAGCACTTGAAGAATGGTCAAAATCCACACTTCTAAAGGAAAGAAATAACATAGAAAGCTGATGGTGTGCATACTGCATGGTTTAGGCAAGTTTGTTTCTAGCCTGAGGTGAAAACAGCTTCAGGAGGCATGAGTCAACTCAAACCAATACGTAGAACCCTTGTAACACTTTTCCGATCCTTTGAACTCTTGTATATTTTCTTTAGGTCAAGCCTGTCCAAGATGAGTATACCCCCCAAAGGATGCTTGATACACTATTTCTTTGCCTAACTGAATAAGCATAAAAAAAAGTTCTCTAGATGACTAAGATAGTATACCACTTCAACCAAAACAAACTAGGATCACTTCTAGAGCCTAAATAAGAAAAAAAAAAAAAAACACTAGAGAACACCATCCTCAGAGTTCTCCAGGATTTAAAACTACATCACTCAGGAGAAAGACCCAACGATGTCCAATTTAGAGTTTAGAGCCTCTTAACCTAGGATTTCAAGCAATTGGGTGTAAACTATATGCCATAAATTATCACAATATGTTTTTTCGATCAGTTGATCCGAATCGAGTCCAGTCAACAGTCACTCGCAGGAAATTAGTAGGCTATCGCTGCTATTGAAATGAACCTCACAACAAAATTTTGATACTTCTAATCTAGAGAGTAAGAACTCTTCTTTAAATGGCTGGATAAAGTTCACAAAAACAAGAGGCAAATAAGAGATCAATACCTCAGACAAGTGAGGATATAGCCCATTTATGCACCCTTCAGCCACAGCACCTATGGCCAAGACAGCTGCTTCTCTTTCTTTCCAGGACTCATCATCAGTACTGGATAGTTTTGCCTGCAAATTTCAGAAGCATATGTAAGAATTTGCAAAATTAAATTCACTATAAGCCACGCCACCCTAAACTTCAATTGATAGGGTAATTATGAAACATAAAAATAATTAGCAATCCAAAGAGAGTCGTGCTGCTTTAGCTTAAAACAATTACAAAGAGAAAAAATAGAAGACAATCCCCAAAGGCTTCATCACCGCAGCTTGGTCAGGAGGCGGTTTCTAAAGAAGAGGAAAAAGATAAAGAAACGTGTAAGTTTCTGCACATTCTTCCCTTCACTAGGCTTTACAGCAAAGCCCATTATTTCTCAGACACATCACGGTCATGCTCAATAAAATATGAAATAAATTCAACAATAGTTAAAAGCTATTTTTCACCCAAAACACAAACAATTTTACACAATCAACCTGAGACTATCAGCAGCTCGACAACTGGCCACCGACAAATAAATTTTTACTTATGCTTGTACAGGAGAAGAAGCTTTTAAAAAGAGATATCAAAGAGTTCGCAAAAAAGTAGTTGGTGCCTAAAACAACTGGATTGAACATTGACATGCATAGCCAGTAGATCCAACACAGAGATTCACAGAATCACATTATTATTATTAAGCAAAAATCACCAGTATGTTCAACTTGGTTATTATCCAGTCTGGCGTCTCTATGAAGAAAAGAATGAAATGACATTACTTTCGAAGAATTGTCAGGTAAAAACATTACTTTCAAAGAGTCAAATAAGGTGTCAGTCATCCACTAACTACCAAAAACAGAAAATTGAATCCATGCTTTTCCATATTATTCCCGGCTAACAAGTAGTCATCATAGAAATCAGCCCAAACAAGAAAGCAACAAGCACTGGCCTAAAACATTTAGAAACAATCAACTCCTTACACTTACCATGGGGACTGACTTTATCCCTCTGATGATCACAAGAAAATATCCACTGGGGAGAATCAGTCAAAACAGTGGCTCAGGAAAGGCTAGAATAAGGAAGACATATAGACCATCTGTACATGTACCTGAATCAGTGGCATAAGTGGCGGAAGGATTTCATCCCCATACACATTTGACAAAACATCTAGTGCTGCAGCGCTACATTTTCGTAAATTCCAAGCATTGACCACGTCATCCTGGACAAAACATGCATTAACACAATTCCATCAATTATGGAAAACCATGAATCAAATATATGTTTTTATGAGACATGATACAGCTGAAGAAGAGTAGAGAAGAAAAAATGGCAGCGTACATCATCTTCAGCATCTTCTGCACCATGTAAACGAGAGGAATGGAAACGAGGTTTGAGATCCTGCACACATTTTCCATGAATTTCAATCAAAGTACACAACAAGGCTTTTGAGTAATAGAAGATGAAAAACAAAGTTCATACTTGATCTCGATCAGGTACAGACTCATCCTCCTGCATGAAGGCGCTGATATTAATACATGATCACTTCGACAAGTTAAAATATCAAGAAAAAAAAAGAAGCTTTCACTGATCAGACCTCCGCCTCGATAAGTGACTCATCATCATCGGCATAGGCCATATTTGACAGTAGCACCTGCCAAAATAGTTTTTTTGTGAATAATCCAGATAACAGAGTGGCTTGGCTTGAACAATTTCAGCAAAAAAGTAAATCTAAAAACCAGGTTATACAGGAATAAGCTGTGGGAGGTACGCCCTCAGGTTCTCAGGTGGCAACTGAGCATCAAAATATGTACTCCTGCAATACAAATAGCAATTTTGAAAAAGTTATTCAGTAGAGGACATTCGCAGTGAAGTGAACAACACCAAAGTATCAAACTGCACCCAATTTTATGCTGAAGAATATGCTTCCCAGGAAGTAACTTCCCATAGAGCAAAAATGATATATATCTAAAATATCATTTCATGATGAAGTTATCTAGCAGAACAGAGATGTACAATGAGTTAGTATTTTTTATAGGGTTTAAAATAAAGATATGTACTAGGGCATGAGGTCTTAAACACATTCTCCTTTGTTCAAGCTTAAAAACATCTGGGGATCTTCTAATAGAATAATTTAAGTTTATTCAGAGTACTAGCAAGTAGCAACAAAGCCAAAAGTATTGAACCCCGAGTCCCTGACTGCCTGAGGAACCAAAGTGTATAACTCCACCAGTCCACCTATTCAGCTATATGAATTAAGCATAAAAAAGAGAATGCATTTGTTGCAGAAACCCTTCCATATCTCGGCTTGGGAATGCCAACTTGCATAATCATCTCTCTATCATTGTTGATTAACTTGATTATAAGATCTACTTTAATCATTTTAACAATATCTTAAATCCAAAATTCGAAACTCACCAAAATTCACAAGCTTCAAGTGCAACTTCATTGTCATCATCCTTGTTGACAAGTAGCATGTACTGAATGACGTCCGTCAGGTGTGGCTAGCATTGCGAACAAAAAACATTGTAAGAACATGATGGCGAGAGCACAATGCAGTGCCATGACAAGGAGAAATTGATCATATATTTGATACTAAATTAGATCCCCTGGCAGGGGATCAAAATATGAATATCTCTAACTTCGCATGAGAAATCGGGAAATTCACAACCATAAGATCTGGAACAGGTACCTACCTCCAAGACAGATGGATGAACTTCAATCAGCTGAACAAAAGAAGCGCATACCTGTTCCACAAAATAAACATGTATCACAACATGGGATTGAGGGAGAGGGAGGAAATAGTGGTGGCCTGCAAGGAAATTGCTCATGCAATAATGAGAAAAATCCATGCACAAAGATTTTTGTTTTCCACCCTTGTACGTGAAAGACTCAGAGCGGTAAGCCGCCCCCCTCCTAAACTTAAAGTAGGGTTTGACACCTGAGAGCATCAGAAAACACTCTCTATATAAAGATAAGGATAAAATCTGCATAAATCACCCCGTCTTACAGGGGTGGCCTACCCATACCATGCACTTGACGGGATTGTATGAGTACGTTTCTTTTTTTCTTTTTCCTTTTTTTGTATTTGAAAGACTATCACCTTGATTCCAAGATTAACTAACATCCTATATTTTTTAAATGTAATAACTACTTTATCTTACATCTACAGTATAAAACACGAAAACAAGATTCAGCAGAGAATAAACGGTAGAATGCACAACTAGTTACTAACTCATTAGGCAGTCATCTACTGTTTTAAATGGTTTAAGCAGCCTATTAACAGGTCAAATTCCATTGTTACACTTACACATAGATTGAGAAGAGAAAAACTTCCTGTTATTGATGAGTCATGATGACGTAATATGATATACTCCTAGACAAGCTAGGATAGCATTAACCGTATAGCCCAGCTAGCAATCTAAAGAAGATAAATAATGTAAACAAGCTCAAGTGGTCAACTCAATATCCAAGAAATCCCTTTTTTAGCTTTTGATATGTAAGCATAAGAAGGGAAGACACATTGCAGAAACAATCCATTAAAAATCAAACAACCAGAACACTTTGTAGTTTGTTTTAAAAAAAAACAAGAACAAGAACAAAAGACAAAAGACAAAAGACAAAAACAAAAACAAAAAACAAAAAACAAAACATAGGCTGAGAATATTGAACAAACCCGAACACTCTTCCAGATTAGTAGGAAGAGCTTACCAGTTTCCGGACTTCTGGAACAGGATCATTTGCACGGACAAACAAACCATGAAGATACTGGTCCATAGCTTTATATAGAAACTGAAACAAGTAATCCATAGTCATAGCAAAGGAGAATGAAATTAGAGCCAGAACTACTCATGGCATAGAAAAAAAAAAACTTTCAGAATACTTACAGATGGCATTAACATGACGTATTGGTAAACACAGTCTAATGCAAGCTTCCTCAACAACGCATGTGGTGACTCAAAGAACTGCTCATAGAGAAGGTAACAAAACTTCACTTTATCTAAAAGGAAAACACCATCAACAAGACAACAACTACTTTCAAGTGTAGATATGTCATCAGCATGACAGATAACAACACAGTATTTATTTATTTTTTAAATTTTTGTGGATGAAGGAAATTATTACCTTGAAGAATCGGGGAAGAAATACATTGATAGGGCGCTCTGTCATTCCTGGCACATCTGAATCAAGCACTTGGGGTACATCTTCACAAATCTGATTGAATGATGCACAATGCAGACTTCATCAGTTTAAAATGCAGGATTACTTTGGTATAGTAAACTTGGATTGCCATTATTCAAAGCATTAGCCATACACCTAAATAAATAAATAAATAAATAAATAACACTGTTTCAAATTATTGCCTATTGCATCAAAAAAAAGAAACAGGAAATCTAAGTATTGCCTATTGCATCAAAATTTATAAAAGCAACTGTATGTAGACAGTATGCTTTACTCCATATTATAAACACAGCAATAAGGTAACATTTTTATTGCTCAAGGACGAATCTAAGAAAACTTGATGCATCTAGAAACATTCAACGCATACACAAATTAAATCTTCTGATATTTTAATGAAAATCCAATCCAGGATAGAAAGAAGGCAAAACTAGAGCTTAAGTGTGCACTGAAGCAAGAAACAAAGATGCGTGCAAGAGATGTGGATTGAGAGCGGACGGCAAATTTGATCATGTATTCTAGTTTATAATCCTGGTAGCACATCAAATGTTCATTGGAAGTATCCACCCAGATGACAGGATACCTTCATAACAACCTAATTTTTAAATACTTCATTAAAAAGTGTCATCTAAAATTTCTAAGTACCAGACAGTGGGATGAAAGCAGCAGTGCAAGAGTAGATAAGTACCTTGGACAAAGCATCCATCGCACCTTCTGTGTGATATACATTGTTACTATCCAGGTAAGTCAGAAGCCCATGCAAAAGTTCGAGCCAACCAGCAACTCCATCTAGCTGAACAATTTCACTTATGATAGTCCCAGTAGTTGTTCGTATGATCCTATCAGGTGCGCCCAAACATGGTAACAACTCAGATTTTATATATTGCTGACTCGCTGGGGCCATGGTTTTAAAAGAATTTCTTAGATTATTCTTCAGAAGCAGTCCAGCAGCTTGTCGTATTTCAGCTGGTTTTCCCTGCAACCACAAACACAAGGTAAAGAGCCCTGTCAGGCCAAGTTGTGACTTGTGACATATTTGATATACGACACTTCATCTTTCAACCAAACAGAAGTCCACAAAAACTATACTTAGGATCAACTGGTACGCATAAGATCTTAATCATAGAATTTAACTTGTTTGGGTATCACATAGAACATCAGAGGTTAATAGAAAGAGATCTTCATTGACTGACGCCTATCTGAAAACCACTTACAAGCATTAACAATGAAAAGCTTTTAGCTTTAACTTGTCCGACGATGCAAGATCAGCATATTAGTAAAATGATCACCGTACCAAGGAAGTCATAAGATAAAACGTTAAATCATAAGCACAGATACTAGCCCATACGAGAAGAGCAAGCAATATAAGTTTCACCTTAATTTCAACCCTTTATATGAAAAAAAAAATATGGAAATTTTCACAACAATCCTAGGCCAATGGATTTTAGCAATGAACTTTTGTGAGAATTCATTCTTTGTCGGGATAATCAGACCCGATACCACCCCCAAAGCCAGAGCATATGTCTTGTCTGTCAGGGGTTCACCAGCAAACCTGTCTGGTTATAGTAAAAAACTTGTACGCCCTTCTGTCAGGTGTTGCCAATAAGACCTTCTGATACTACAATGACTTCAGTTGATTATGGTCTTACTGGCCAAACCATCCCACAGATCCCAATATAAACCTGAGGAGACAAGCATCCTCCCAAAGAAGACATAAAATTAAGCACTATAGAGTAGCCCCAAACAAGGGGAACCAATCACTCATTCACTTGAAAAGGCTCAGTCCCATAGAACAGGATGGAATCATATCCAGTCTCAACTAGCTAACTATATTTCTATACAGGGTTCTCATTCATACACTCATACCAATGTTGCTACACAATTACCCCAACTTAGCACAACGGATAACAAATGTCATGCTTTCGAGCATCAAGTACAGAAGTTCCTGGTGCAAGAACAAACAAGCGTACTCTGACATAGAGACACAACATCACAACCAGCATCAGTCACCCCGTCCCCTCCACTAAATCATTCCTACATAAACCCCACAAAAGACACTAATATTCATTCATCACCACTAATGCAAGCCATCACTTCATTCACCATTGTCACAGAAAACAAATTAAAATTCCATTCCCATCAACATCTCACCCCAAACTACCACTCCTTTACGCCCTCAAATATCACCAATGCTATCTCTCAACCTTACCAATCCATCAAAATCTGCAACTCAGTTTCCAACACGTATCCCAAAATCGAAACCGGCAATAAAAAAAAACCCACCAATTCGAATCCAATCCAAATTAGAATACAAAAATAACAACAACGAGTACGACGACGATTGACAGCGCGAGCGTACATGAGCACGGGAGAGGATGAAAGCGAGGTAATTATTGAAATCGGGAAACTGTGAGTAATGCTGAAGCTGCTGCCAAATCTGCGACTGGTCCGTGTTCGATGCCGGCGATATCTGCAGCTCCAGTAATCCGCAGATCTCCTTCAGCCCTTCCTCCTGCGGCTGCCATAGCGTCGCCGCAGCCGCCATCGATGATCGGAACTTTGATCGGAGACGAAGATTCGTACGGACTGAGGAGAAGTGGTGATTGAGTTGAAAGGGTTTGAGGAGATGAAAGGTTTCGTGTGGGTTATAAGTTTTTTCTTTCTCTCGTTCTTTTTCTTCTTCTTTTTTCCTTTTTCGGGTTTGGGTTTGGGTCTGTGTGGGATTGATTAGGTTTGGTTGGATGGGTTAATGACGTGGAGGGATCGTTTTGATCTCAGTCGGTTAAATCCTGGTGTTACCAGAAGTATAATTTAGTGTTACCATAAGTATAGTTTAAATGGATTATTATGTTATTGTTTTTGTCCCATAATTATACTTTAAAAAGTATTTTGGATTGGATTTTTTTGATATGATTAAATAGATTTCGTGTTATTCTTTTCGTTTCATGAGCATAATTTAAAGAATAATTTAACCTGATATGTGAATTAATATGTATTGAATTTTTTTGTAATATTTAATAAAAATATTTATTTTTTTTATTGATAATATATTATACAAGATGATGATTGTTTTGATATTTTTAAATGAAAAAATTATTATGTTATATTTTAGGATGATCCAAATAGATAATACTTAGTATATTTATGGACAAATGGAGTATTTGTTTGCTTGTTTATGTTAAGAGGACTTGGTTGAATGATAAGTTGCTTCCTTTCTAACCAATGTGTTAGAGTTTGATATTAAGGATATCACGAAACATTTTTTTATATATAAAAATAAAGGTAAAGTTTTTGTATATGATTTGTCTTATAAGAATGTCATTCGCATACTCTTCATTTTGATAAGATTATGTATATAAGTTTTCTTTGTTTCATCATTGAATCAAATATGTTTGATGGTTGATATTGGTTTTTATTTGAAAAATGCATAAAATTATACCCTAAAACATAAATGCAAAAAATTAAATAAATAATGGTTGTTTTATTTTTAAGGACTTGTTTTATATCTATTGTATGTCTTTTCGTTTCATTCACTAACTTATTAACAGTGTGTTTGTTACGTATATATTTTTTTCGATAAAACGAAAATAAAAAACAAAAAATAAGAATAAATGATTTTTGTTTTTGTTTCACGTATTATTTGAGTACATTATTAGTGATTAATCCATACCCGTACATTATTCATGATTAAATTTACAAAAAGTCAGTTTTTAGTTTGTAAGATGATTTTGACCTTCATTCATTGATAGTTTTCTATCTTTATTATTGTTTTTAGTTTCATGATGTTAAGCAACAATACAAATCAATCCTGATGCAGCTTCGTCGTAAGTCATCGTGCATCTTTCTTCCGGTGTCGCAATCACGCACCACGCACCTTCCTCGTATACCTATCCGAACTTGTTTTGCCCGGTCCCACAAACTTAGAAGATGCCAAACATCGAGGAAACGCACATGAAAACACAAACTGCATACAGATCCACGTAAACTTTAATGTCGACCCAAAAGCATGGATTGTCGAAATAATAGTAATAGCACTAGTCTAGTTACATTCCTAACATCAAGTCCGAGCTTACGCTACAAGTAACCATTGACTAAATTTTCAAGGGACAAACTCAATAGCTACAACAGGAAGGCCGAAGGTGCTATTAAAGGCTGAAAGTTAGACAATTCGAATCATACATTATAAAAGCTGAAAGCTGAACAAATTTCAATTAAATAAGTCATACAAACTTGTAAACAAAAAAGCACGATGCGCAAGCACGAAGCCTGCATGCACAGTTTATACATAATCATCCAAATTCGACTACATCCTGCCGTTATAACTCTAACAGAGCCAATAAAAAACATAGCCCCCCGACGACGACGAAGAAGATGTTTTGGTCAGTCTACACAAATATCCAACATTATAACACAGCCATGGCTGCTGCTGCTCATTAAAACAAGCATTAGTTTGTCAGTTGATGGGAAAAAATAAACTAAGCTGAAGGCTGAAGCTGTGTGTTCCTATACTACTAAACCACCTGAGCATCTTACCTAGCAAGATCCACTTGAGACAAAACGGTGATCATGCATTTGCTTCGGACGGAACATCACTGTTTCTGTGATGTATTCTGACTTTTGACATTATCCCCTTACTGATTCGGAGGTCACAAGGCCACTGATTCCTCCACGGTCATTGAATCCGGGTGGTGGGCATGGGCGGTGTGCGAAATCTACTAAGAGCTTCTTCTGTTGTTCATCTGTGTGAGGAAGGCTTGCGCGTAAAACTTCAACAGGCATCTCCCTGCTAATGGTTGCTGCTGTCCGTGCAGATTCAGAACTGCTAATATCTGAAGTTGGCACAGGTCCTATGGATTGTAATATCATGTCGTACTTGCTCAAACAATACTTCGTAAGAAGAGTATAGAAAGCATTGAAAGACGCCTTCCAAAGGGCACGATTCTGGATGCTACAGTTTCCAGCAGAGTGGGGATTAGCTAAGAGATCGGTTGCTCGTTCAAGGACTGATTTCAAGACGACAGAGGCTCCATCTCCAGCAGGGCTTCCAATGGGCCTGAGAGGTGGCTGCTCAGAGGAACAAACAACAGCAGCAAGACAAGCGCCAAGGGCATTGAGATCCAAGCCTCTGACACAAGCTGAGACGGCGTTGGCCAAATCAACAGTCGTCTCAGCTGCAGCAGGATCAGAGGGCAGGCTGCCAAACAAGTACCTCAAATGGCGGAAAATGGCCATGCAAACAACTTTAGTAAGTTCGCCTCCTGGAAAGAGGAGATGAAGGTACCTGGCGAGGAGCTTCCGCCCCTTTGGTATGTTGACAATTCGAAGGAATACAATGTCATCCATTGGAGCAAAGCCGGCCCCACGGCCACCAGTACTAAGAGGATCAACTAGTTCAAGGGAGGTTGCCAGAGCTTCGAGCAAGACCTGCCTACGGCGTGTGAGCTGCGCGCCACCATCTTGAGGTGGATTATTTTGCACGACCCGATCAATATCCTCAACATCAAGAAGAAGAACAAGTGAATCCTCTATAGTAATTCTAGCGGCAAGCAATGGTTCTTGTTCCAGAGGCTTTGTTTCAAGGGTGGCTCCGTCGCTTGACCCAGAGGAGGGAGGGTCCATGCTGAGAAGAGGGCGAGGTTTCCGGATTGATGAGACTGCAAGCCTTGCTAGAGAATCGAGTGAGTGATGACCATGGGAATCAGAGCCGCTTCGTGATCGAGAAAGTGGCTCCCTCAGATGCATTGGGCAAAACGGGTTCTTTATTCTTGATCCAGAAGTCCTTTTCGCGAGAGAGGCTTGGTGATAGTAATCATCAACATAAGGATCATTGCTGTGTGAAGTATGCTGTGTCTTCATAATGCTCTCTATGTCGTCAGAAGTCATATATTTTGATCTGAAGTTGATACTTTCACTCTTCTGGCTAGCAGTGTCAGATCCATGCTGAAAATACCGGTTATTCTGCTTTCCTCTTGTCGACTTAGGCCTATGGTCCCTCATATCCCCCAGTCCAAGCATTGCTTCATATTTTCTTAATATGTGCGGAGGTGGAGAAGGATGGGGACTGAACATCTGAGACTGCATCCCAGCAAAGCGCGCCATGGATGGTACCTGATGTTGTGCCTGTTGTTGCAGATGGTGTCGTGGCGACATCAATGATGAAGGAATCATACCATTTTGGCGAGGCAAGCGTTGTTGCAATGCACTGTTCAGGAGGCTGGCCTGATCCCCGTGTAAGAGACCAGCGCGGCTCATCCACTGGTTCGGAGGTCGGTTATTGACCAACAGACCAGAAGCTAGTCGCGGAGGCAAGCTTCCACCATAGTTCAGAGCATGACCATGAGACAAGCCAGCCATAAGAAGAGCGGAATTGGATAATTGGGAATGGGTCGTAGCCGGGAATGACAACTGAGGCCCACTGGTTATGGACGGAATATTCGGTGGAAGGGAATGGCGGTGAGACAAAGGCTGCTGAACATTTCCACCAGGTGGAGGGAACGAGGTGAAAGACGATTTTGGCGCTAGAAGTGGGTCGTTAGAGAAGTATTGCTGCATTTGCTGCAGTTGCAGTTGCAGTTCAGGGTAAGATGAAGCCCTATACAGATTTCGGTACTCTCCCAGATGACTGGAGGAAGAATGAGGATGTGAGTTCCATCTTTTACCCTCCAGGGCATTTTCAGCATCCAGTACACACTGGTCAAGCCAGCTGCTGAATTCAGTGTCAGTCCATTCGGCAGTTGAGGAACCTGAAAGAAGAAAACAGTTACATAAACAAAAAGACAACCCCACAATTGGGCTACAGCTAGAAACTATTAGCCAGATTATGAAACAGTTAGATCTAGCCAGATGCACACCATTCATCAGTTCAAAAAGCCATAGATCAGAAAGGGGGCAATATCCACCTTATTTGCAAAAGGTTAAACTCAAATCAAGCTCTACTATAGTAAAGAACATATCAGAGACGTATTAAATGGCATCGGATCGAACTTTGCTTTGGACTTATTTTTTGCTGTAGAAGTGAAAGCTTATACAGACTCTTCTGCAACTACTTACAATTAAAATAACTATTTGAGTAAGGTAGACATTTCCAAAATTACTGATCTATTCGTACCAAATTTCAGACAAAAAACAATTAACTTGGAAAAAACAAATTCGGACATATGAAGCTATGTCAAATTCAGGCACACCATCTGTACATGAAAAAACTGGTAGACATCAACTTTCCTTTGTCCCTTTAATGCGTGATAATGTATAGTTTGCACAAAGGGTAAAGTACAAGAACTACTTGAAAAAGAACGGGAGAAAAACAGGATAAATGTGCCCCTGTATAAACATTAAGCTAACGAAAATGAGCATTTTGTTTCTACATTTGTAAGGAATAGCGCATTCACCAGACTGTTTCGGGAACATGTTTAAAAGCCTGGAGGTAACAACTGGAGGATTATGTGCCATGCAACGGACAAAATTACCAGAAACTGACCCCAAAAAAGAGAATAGCATTACTTCTTATAAGAGACGAAGCCACGAAGAAGGCAAATAAAGTGATGAATGTGAACACAAAGCAATGAGTGCAACCATGAGATTGAAATCAATTGAGGAGCACAGAAAAAAAAAAGGCATAGCCTCCTACACATGGTATGCATTCAACCATGTCACTTACTTTCCCTTGAAAATGATCCAGAACCTCTATCACCAATAACACCAGGATTTCTGGGTCCTGCAACCACCCTGTTAAGCTGTTGACAAGGGGGAAAAGAATGTCATCTGCCATCATCACGAGAATTTGAATTCAATACAAAGCATGCCACAAAACTAATTCACCCCTTAAAAATAAATTAATGAAAAATTGCCCCAGTATACAAGGTCAATCGATCATATATGCCATTCACCATCAAAGAGGTAGCCTATCCAGCCTCAAGAATGCCTTTGTACTGAAACCTGTCGGAGAGACAGCTTGAACAACTAGCAAAACAAAATATGCATGTTTGATAATTTGGAGAAGAGTGGCCACTTTGTTGACACAAGAAGAAACCTCTCCAACAAAGTGATGCAACCTCTTGGAGTACTATTGCACTGAACACTAATTAAGCAACATAATATTATAGCACCATCAAAGAGCAAACTTGCAAATGTCACTACAAGTCTTGAAAGTCCAAAAAGAGGCGCAATGAAAATCATTCCATGCAGGAATGGTTCTCTAGCTCATTTATATCCGAACGTTGAAGTTATTAAACTGGCCACCATTTACACTCAGTTACAAATGGAAAATGAGGAAAAGCAATTAAGTTCAACCAATCCCCTTCTTTTTAATCAAGAAAATCTTGATCAGTTCTTTTAAACTAAATCAGCATTATTTGGGGTTTAACCACAGATTTAGAAAAAGAACTATTCATCTCAAGTTATTGGAAATCATCAAGGCTATATTTTTCCACAACCATAAAAAAATTTAAGCAAATATAGAAAACAACTTTATTTTACAGTATCACCCATGCAGATAAGAAAATAAACCACGAAGAAATTAAAACTATGTCATGCGATAACTTGTCAATGATAGCTTGTCGATGAGTAGTATGAACGTATTTCCATAAAAAGTACAGAGGTTCCCATGGGCCATGAGAAATCACCAAGTAATAGAACTGACCTTAGAAAAGGTGGTTGCTAGATCATCAATATCAGATAATGAACCCAGGCCAACATTCTGAAAAGAGGATGAATAACGATGACGCAGAGTTAGAGCAGTCAACACACATTAACCAAATTTGAACAGAAGCCCATAATAGCAAGTAAATAACTTCAAATGCCCTCAAAATGCAGGAAGAGTTGGGAGGGCAAACCGGAGTAAGGTAATAACAGGAAAAATATTCAAATCCATATTTAAGCATTTCATATAGCTTTTTTATAGAAAAATATCATCTATCCATAACAGCTCATGAGAAATCCTAGATTAGTCTGGATATAAACATAGCAACAAAAATCCAGGTTAGGTACAAGTAGGATCTGCCAGTGTGAGAAGAACAGAATGCGGATAAATTTGATACCTCTAAACCTGAAGATTAGACTAAATTGACAAAGGTTATAAGTGATGGTTTCAATGAACTTTTTATTATATTACATTTAATGCACCAGGAAAATTTTTATGCACAAAGGATTATCCATATTGCAACATTTTGCCAATAGAAATCAATGCTTCATGTACTTATGGGCAAAGCTCACCATTTGTGGAGCATTGCTCGAATCAGTGTCTGAAAGCAGGAGGGGAACAACTAGAGTTCCTTAAATTACAAAGCATAAATGCTAAGGCAACAAATATCATTGTTGTTCAAATGTCAGTCCAAGTCCAGGTAGTTAACCTGTTTCTATCATTCATGGTTGTTTTCACAAGATGGAGAAATCTCAACAGAGTAACAACTAAAGATGCAAAACCAGATACTCCATATTAGCAAAGCAAGGTTCAAGATCACCACAAGAAGCTTGCCAAAGTAGACGCTAGTAATGACAGGCACTAATTTGGTGGAGAAAACTCAGAGCCTGGTGGGAGGGAAGAGACGATCCTCACCTCATCTTTATCGAACAAATGGTATTCATCACCATCTAACTCATTAGACATAAAGCAATCTTCTTCGTCCTCCAAGCCTCCTAACTCGACATCTTCTGCTAGATTATGGCCGAAGAATGAATACTGGGAAGCATCAAAAAGCGCATCCCCTGCACCACAACATAAAATGCCACATATTAATATTTTCTGAACACAATCATTTCCACAAATTCATTCATATAGTCAGTAAATCCATAAAACTAAAACTCCCAAACTCTCAGGACTTTCCCAGCTCATCTCAAACAATGTTTCCTAATCCATATCACAAAGCACCAACACATAATTCAAATCGATACAAAGATTGAACTGATTCGGGCCAACAACATCAAAATTGAACATTCGAGATGCTGTCTCTTCCACTCCATTAATCTTTAGTCCAACAGTTCCCTCATGAAACTTCCTAAACTAAATCCAACACTTCACAAGTTCATCAAAACAGGCTCATCCCAGCTGCAAATCCCCAAATCCAGGTTCACAACAGCCCCTTCCCAGCTGATTTGCACCCCAAAAAAGGCCAACACAACCCTAGAGATCCCAAATCAGCTGAAACCCAAATCAAACTCACTTCCCAAAATCCCAAAACTCCATCAAATCAACACCAAAACCCCGAAGTCAACCTAACCAAACCACACAAACGCAAACCCCAAAAAAAATCAACACCCACGGACCTGAAAACGAAGAACTCGAATACAACTCCCTGTAATCACCGCTCCTTGATCTCTCCATATCTCACCACCACCAAAACACCACACCCCAAAAACCCCAACTTTCTCACAAACCCACCAAAAGGGTATCCCTTGAATCCCACAAAACCCTCAAATCCCAACTCCAAACCCTAAAGGGTACCCAAATCTCACCCAGATTGGTACCAAACACTATTGCATACAAAAACCCTCAAATGGGGGCTCAAAAAACTGATCTTTATGGATTTTTTTGTGTTTGAAGAGAAATAGATAGTTTTGGAGGTGAATACGAAGCATATCCCTCTGAGGAGGGATAAACCGAGCTTTGTTGTGAGCTTGTTCGATAGATAGAGAAGAAACAAAAAAAACACTGTTTCTCTCTCTAGAAAGAGAGGGCTGAGAAGGTGGGCGTCGAGGAAGTTGACGTCGAAGAAGATAAAAATATGTGCCCTTGAAGGCGTAAAAGGGTCGTTGGACGGTGACGTGTTACACACCATTGGTCCAACTAGGATGGATATATATTTTGATTCATAGGGTAAAGCGATGCAGGAGTTTAGATGATTATTTATATTAATTACATTTTTTGTTAAAGAGTTTAGGAGATTGTTTAGATTAATTATATCTCTTATTTTTTAAGTTATTATCTTTGCATGGTTTTCTTTATATAGTACATTTTATGTAATATTAGTTATCTCAGACATAAGATATAGGTTTCATCTATAAATATGGAACTTTTTCTGATTTTCATTCATTTAATAATATTTTGTTCATTCAAGATTTACTGTTGATTTTTTATTCGTTTCGAGTGTTTTCAAGATTGTTGAGTCAAGTTACGTCAACATTAGAACGATATCTACCCCATCAAGATTTCTATTATGTCATTAAGATATAAAAAGAATAAGAATCGCTATTTCAAAACAAAAGAAAAAAAAATCGAGATAGGTTACCAATAGCAACTAAAGTTAATGGTTATGAATAAAAAGTGGTCAAGAAAATCGATAAAAAATCAATTCTGGATTTTTAGTTTTTTCGTGTCGGAGTAATATTAAGTTTCGTGTTATATATGTACTGAAGTATGAAGTATCCATATTCATGTGATAATCATGTATTGGGAATGGATTGGGGTAGTTGGGTAGTGCAAAAATTCAAAATAAAAATTGTTATTTCAAAGTTTGTTTGTTTTTTAAAAAAAATTTACATTATAAAATATTAATGTTTTGAAATTAATCCTTTTTTTTACTTAATCATTCCCAATGAATTGTGTTCTCCTTTATTATAACGTACTCCATTATGTGTACTAAATATACATCGTCCTGTAGTGTTTTCGTGTGCAAGGTTCTCCCATTTTATATGGATCTTAATATACGTGGAGAATTTTTGATCCGACCAATTACTGATTAATTGGCAGGATGATCAATCATTATTGTCCGATAAAGTATCTCTAACTCATTTGATGAGTGAGAAACCAGGAGCGTTAGCTACACAAACAAGAATTTATAACATTTTTTTTGTGAAACAATTTGAAGCAATTCATCAATGTATATATCAAATCTGAATCATTGATATCACAATCATTAATCCTAAAACATTTAATAAAAAATTATAACAATCGAATATAATCTAATCTAATTTATATAATATTATCCAATCTTTTTAAACGACAAATCATTTGGATAACAAATAGCAAACGATATAACATGTATTATTATAATTTTTAAAAATATCAATTAAAAATTATTAAATCAATTAAATAAAATCTAATCTAATATCTAATACATATCTTAACTAATTTAAACCTCATTCTAAATATAATATAATATCATATATATCTTATTGAATTAAAATTAAAACAACATAATAGACAAAAATGTTTGGATTACAAACATTTAAATGGATAATGTGGTAATTTAAACTTATTTAAATACAAACCTTAAAATATTAAATTAACAAAAATATTTGGATTTCATAAACATATTGATCATATATACAATATCTTTCACAAAAAAATAATTATATGGTATATTATCGATGAAATCAAGCAGATTAATTATTTAAAAACACAGATTATATTTAGAAAGATCATTTATTCAATCAAAAAATAAAATTAAAACAAAAATAAAAAAATTCAAAAATTACCTATTCGAAATAAAATAAAAAATAGATCAAAGTGTTTTAAAAGAAAAAATAATACACAGAGTTATATGTATCACATAAAAGAAACAAAACCATGAACTAAAAAACAAAAATTCTTAAAAATATAAATTTATGACAAAATAATCTATTGATTTTTTTTTGTGACATAAGTCATTTTACATTGTTATTTAATTATAAATTTTCATTCCATGCAATACACGAATAGTATTCTAGTATATATTGTATTTTCAGTTTTTTTAGTGACAAATGACAAACGATATGACAGAGTATTATTATTATTTTAAAAAATATCATTAAAAAATTTAAAATCAATTAAATAAAATCTAATATAATGTATATCTTAATCAATCAAAATTAAAATAACATCTCGATTCCTTCTTTCATCAATCACCATAACATGAATTTTTTTAAATCTAATATAAAGAATTTTTCCTAGATCTTATATATAATATATTTCACAAAAAAATATTAGATTAGTGATGTAAACCATTAAAATAAAATAGAATATTTAGGAAGGTCCTTTGCTAAATTAAAAAGACAAAAACCAAAACAAGAATCAAATATTCAAACATTAGCTATTCAAAATTAAATAAAAAATAGATCAATGTCTTTCTAAAAGTAAATAAGTTATTTGTGTCACATAAAAAGAAACAAAATATAACCTAAAAAACAAATATTCTTTTAAAATATAAATTTACGAAAAATTAATATATCAATTTTTTATGACATAAACCATTTAACGTTATTATTTTATTATATTTTGTCATTACATGTGGGGCACGGAACAAACTGTATGACAAAATATTATTGTCATTTAAAAAATTTAATGGGTAATCATTTAATTTCATTTTTATTTAAATATAATATCTAATATATATCGTATGATGGAGTCTTTTTTAAGCGGCGAATGCCAAATGGTATGTCAGATGTTATTATCATTTAAAATTTTAATATATAATCAAATAATTTCATTTTATTTAAATTAATAGAATCTTATCCAATTCATTTATGGTATTTTATTATGAATTGAACAATTGAGATTAAATTTAGCTTAACTATTTGATCAAAAGTTTAAAAAATCTGAACAATCATATCTTTAATTATAATAAAAAAAATTAATATCTCATATTTAGTATATAATATATGGATCAAATAAAAAATATATAATAATTATATATGTAAAATCTTTCATAAAAAATAATTATAAAAAATCATAATAGTTTTATATAGGAATTTGTCTTTTAATATAATAAACAATAATTATTGATTGATTTTATTAAAAAAATATCATGTTCAATATACGTTAAATTCTATGGATAAGTTTAATACTATTTATTTATATTTTCTATAGATAAATTTAATCCTATTTATTTATATTATTTTTATTCATCACATGTCGGGTTAGTCTTTTAGTTAAATCATAAAATTGATTGTTTTCGCTCAACAGATCCAGGGTTTGACGTGATGATCATGTTATCCCATCTAAAGATAAGTTAGGTCATCGAGATGCATAGGAAAGAATGATTAACGTAACGAATTGTGTTAAACAGCTGGCCTGCTCTTGTCATGCAATTTCAATGATCCCTCCTTTTTGCTTGATTGATTTGTTGGTGAGATATGATCATCCGACTGAGGTTAGTGAGTTTGCTTTGGTGTTTTAATAATCATTCATTTCGATTGATATTGATAGGTGTGATTAGTTATAAAAACGGCTATCTTGTTTAAGTGGAAAAGTAGAGTTCCCACATTATGGTTTCATTTCTACCTCCATATATTTGGCTAGTGGCCGGTCAACGTACGACAAACTAGATCAATGATCATCTATATATATCTATACATCAAAGTCCTATCAATATTAATTTTTTTTAAAAAAGGTTGTCCACATTTAAAACTTTAGGATATTGATTTGGAAACTCCAACTACGGTCCATGGGATATTCTTGAAGAATGCTTGTGATACTCTGTAGAAACATGTCAAGAACACCTAGCTTTGAATTCTGTAAAATTAGGTGGTTGTTTATTTCGTGTATAGGAAAATAGAAATTCCAAACTTCAGTACTCTGTGATGTCAATCATATACTTTCTAAAACATCATATCAATACAATGGAATATTTTTTTATAAAATCCGTAAGATATGAAAGAAGATCTATTACTTATCTCGATACAATCGATATCTGGTATCATACAATATTATCATTGCATCGTTACGTGATTGCGATGGCAATATAAAGTTGGCATAGTTTTGTCGGTGTTGTTTCGATTGGAAGAAAAAAAAGATAGAAGAGTCTGAATTTATATTTTCAGCATTTTTGTTCCTTGTAAATTTTTGATGTTACGATTTTGAGTTCTTGTTATAACGACTAGTGAGGAACTGAAATGTACACTCATCCTAATATCACATTGACACCATTCCATTAGCAAATCCAAGGAGCCCCATACTCCTCTGACATTTTAACAGTGGATATGATTTCCCATCTACTATATTTCAGGGACCTATTAAATGAGGCAACTCAAAATGAAGGAGAACTAACCAGCCTCACATAAGGAGATAAATTTTTTTTTTTTTTTTGAATTCACATTTGCAGTTCACAATCACTGTAAAAACTCACTCTGTTCGCAGTCCCCCTCACATTAAGGCATTACTCTTTTACAGTATAGGAGAACATGAAAATGGATCGGATCGGGTCGGGTCGGGTCGGATCAACCGTATGAGAAATTTCAGCACCGCACTCGGATAACCTATTTGCCTCAGGAAGAGCATTATTTCATTATTGTGTCAAGACAAATGATAGGAATAAACAATTTCCACATGGGTAGAGTGCAAGTGCAGCGACATACTGAGCATGGCAAAAATATAGAAATTCAACAGGGAGCTGCCGATCCAAGATCATTAATGAGACAGGCTGGAGCTCAACTCCGCAGAGAGATCATTAACTAATATTATTCATCACTTTGGGAACACTGTCTAATAACAGCATTCACGATGGTAATTGCCATTTTTATTAAAGCTATTCATAATTTAATTATATTGGTTCAATATTAACATCTTATATTTCACGATTTCTCAACAAATTTTTTTTTTTATGAAAACAAAAGGACAAAATGCATGACATGACATAATATAATATTATCAAAACTTATATCAAAATGAACATCGATTTTAGCATTTTCAAAACTTAGCACAAAATATACTGTCCATTGAAATGCAACAATATAAACAAAAAATGCGATATCATGACTTTGACACTACACATACACATAACACCTCCATTATTGGAGATGCTCTAAAATGATCATCGAAAGACAAAGGGTCATTTGCATAATTCATGCTGTATCCCAACGCTACAGAAGGATTAAATTTTGTATTCCCAATTTCCAACCGATTTTCTTAGATCAGTAGCGAAACTGTTAGCAAGACGGGTATCGCATGACCCATGAAAAACGAAGATTCCCGTTGGCTGTTGCGACATTATCTTCAACGTCCATCTGACCGAAAGCAAAAAAGCTTGGCAAGCTAATTCATATACTCGAACAAACACTAAACGTACGTCAAGCAAAAACCTGTTTCCATATTACAAGCAAACTAATGGTGATAAAGCCTATACCAAGACGCAAGAACACAAAACTCACAGTACCGGACCTAAGCACGTAATATCCTCAGAGAGAAAAATACAGGAACATCGATCAACTGTTACAGAGGAGCGAGATCTAGACGAGAACAGTCAGCAGCAGGAGAGACGCCTATTGCGAATCAAAACGGCATACGAGAAGAAAAAAAGAGTACAGGATATGTACATAAGCGAAGCACATCTCAAACATTCAGTTATCTTTTCATTATATAATCTACTGATAACAATCTTATGAGGAATAATATTACACTCACAAATGTTTCTTCCCACGTCAGGAATAGTATCAGTTATTTAGGTCATCTCCGAAGCTACCAAAACGCCTCGAAGGCGAATCACCGAAGCCACCGCCCTTTTGGCTAGGCCTGATATCGCTGAATCCACCAGGACGACCAGAGCCGAAACTTCCAAATCCGCCAGACCGGTCTGAGCCACCATTTCCGCCAAACCCACCACTAGAACGGCCAAAACCAGAGCCGCCGAAACTGCTTGGCCGGTCTGAACCGCCATCAAATCCGCCTCCTCCAGAACGACCAAACCCGCCATACCCACTGCCTGGTCGATTTGAACCGGGACTGCTATATGACCCAAAATTACCGGGTCTTGATTCTCCAAAACTATCAGAACGCCCATAACCAGGTCGTCCATATCCGGAGCCATTATAACCACCGGGACGCCCAAATCCAGAACCACCTTGTCCCATGGAACGTCCAAAATTTGAGCTCCCCAATCGTCCTCCACCACCCAAACTTCCAAACATGGCCATCTGTGCCTCGTCAACAGCAATTGGAGACAGCTGATTCGAAAAGAGAAAAAAAAAAAGGATGTCAGTTGCAAGAGCCAGCATGAGTTATGCATGGAGAGTAAATGCCAAATGTATGATTCTAAGGCATTCATGAGATGAAATCCAATAGTGGACTGATCTCAGTCTCCACCCGCAGTGCGCACCCCTAACAACAAAAACAACTCTGCAAACAATAAGTTTCTTCCCAAAGCTGCATGATCATGTAGCAGAACTGGAGCTCAGTGCCAAAAATCTGGCATTGTCTTTGTGGTCTGGGACACAAACAAAGTTGGCACTGAGCTTCAGTTCTGCTACATGACGGCAAGAGAACACTAGCAAACCACAATGTTGCTACGGTAAATCATGTTGCATATGAAATATAGGTAAACTGCACAAGGCGGTAAAGCAATGAACGGATGCTAAACAAATAAAAGAAAGGTGAACACTTACCACACTGAATTTGCATCCAACATCGTTTTCAATAAGCTTGACAGACCTTAACTGATCACCTGTATGGATCAGAATAGCAGTTCCTTTCTTCCCAGCACGTCCAGTACGACCAGATCGATGGACAAAGATCTCAGAAGTAGAAGGCAGCTCATAGTGAATAACCTAGAAAATGGAATGCTAATCAGAAGGTTGAAGTTACGCAAATATGCAATCAGTGAATCCGCCAATGATTGTTCACTCTGGATAAAGAGCAAGATCAAAGTCAAAGCAGGACAAATATCATAAAGCTAGATTTATACAATAATCAAACAATAACGACTTCTATGATAAAATTAACAATGAATATTGAAACTTGGAAGATCAAATCCCATACAGAACATTACATTTGCACAAATCTCTATACCAGCACTTCATCATCATGCCAAATAATTGTCCTCACTTCAAGTTCAGTTGATGTTGTAGTAACAACTGTTGTACTGGAGTCCATCTTAAAGTGTCTTATCAAAAAAAGAAAAAAAAGAAAAAATAGTCCATCTTAAAGTGTATTGAAGACATACTATCTTAACCACCTGATATAATCAAGTGAGCGATCTATTTGTGCTGCAATGCAAAAATCAAAGAATTAAGGACTATCCAACTCTTTTATGAATCCTTGGTTTGCTTACAAATTCATGCACACATAATTCTTCTTATGAACGAATACCCTCAGGACCAGTTAGATAGTAAGAAGATCAAAATTTATGTGTTGAACGCCCTTGTGTAATTGAATGCCCACAGATTGATTAGTTGTACAGCCACAAGATCCCTACCACTAAATCGTTGATGAGCTCGGGATATCAGATATTGTTTGAGTCCCATAAAGGAGAAAACTATACTAAATATGCAGAACCACTAAAAGAAACTTAGTAGAACATTACCAGGTCCACATTGGGAATGTCAAGTCCACGAGCTGCAACATCGGTAGCAACTAGAACATTAAATTGTCCTTCTCGGAAGCCAGCAAGTGTCCTTTCCCTTTGGTTCTGTGAGATATCACCATGCAAAGCCTCACTGCGGCAACTTTTTGCCATGGCAAATGCTAATCTATCGGCATCACGTTTGGTTTGCGTGAAAACTATGCATTTTCCCCCATTTGCATGTTCCTGGAGTCAATCACATAACATCTAATCACTGAGGGCAAAACATATGCATGTATGCAGTCATAGCAGAGATGAAGGTGACATGAAAGCATAGGGGATCTACAATGGAACGGATGAGTTTCACCTTGACTAATGACGGAATTATAGCACCTTTTGCACCGTGATTGGCTGATATGGAGTACAAGGATATCCCATCAGCAAGCTTCTGATCAGAATCTCCAACCTAGAACAAAGACTGAACATGAGATCACACCACAGATAATGACTGATAAGATTCTCATCTTCACATAAAAGAGATGGGAACTATGAGATCCCAAAGGCCACTCTATGAAGACACAACTGTGTAAAAGGTAGGCTATTAATTAAAGCATAGGAAGAGAAGAGAAGAGTTCATTCTCACAAGATCAACTGTCAGTGGATCATTAAGGTACTTTCTCGTGAGTTTTATGATCCAACTTGGCATGGTAGCCGAAAACATCATAGTCTGCCGCTTTTTGGGCAGGTTCTCCAATATGACTTCAACATCCTCCGCAAACCCCACATTAAGCATTTGATCAGCTTCATCAAGAACAACAAACTGAACTTCGGACAAATCTAGAGCTCCCCTTTTGATTAGATCAATGACTCGACCTGGTGTTCCAACAACTACATCAACACCTCTTTGAAGGATATTCAACTGCTGATAAATTGGTGTACCCCCATAGACACAAATCGTTCCCAGCGAAGTACAAGACTCTGTAAATTCCTTTTCCACTTGCTTTGCAAGTTCTCTGGTAGGAGCCAAGGCTATGGCCAGAGGATTTTTTCCCATCCTGCAAAGAGGATACAGATGGCAATAATACTATCAACAGATTGAAGAAACTCCTACCTGGTGCTGGTAGTGAAGAAGGCTGTAAAATAAGTACAAGTGACCAGAAACACACCAAATGGAAAAAAGGAAAAAAAGAAGAGAACTAAAAAGAAAAAGAAAAAAAATGAAAGAAAGAAAGAGAGAATGATCTATAGAGTCCAACATATGAACGCTAATCAAGAACTATAATTATCAGGAGCTCAGCAAAGAGAAATTCACAAACCCATGTTTTTCATTGAAGCGAATAATCTTATCCAAGATAGGAATGCCAAAAGCAAGGGTCTTGCCGGTCCCTGTCCTAGCACGACCGATCATATCACGGCCCTGCATAGCTGGTTCAAGGACGGCTCTCTGCAAGAAAAATCAGGTGAAAGTATTAACACAAGAAAAAAAAACCAAATAAGCTAGTAACAGAATTTCCCGATCACTCAAAACTCAGAACATTCAAGTAATTACAATGCCTCAGTTGGATTGCACTTGGCAGAACAGAATACACATTTGCCAAGAAAAAATAACACCACAAATCATTGAACTGATAGCAGAAGACAATTGGTCCCCATGCCTGATAATTCACATGTATGAGTCGAGTGCTGCCAATTTGATGCCCTCACTCGAGTAACTCACATATATAACACAAATCTCTTTGTGCCCAACCGGTGTGAAACAAAAACTACTGAACTTCACTTCCAGCTTAAAATATGCCACCAAAAAGCTTGGTGACGACTTAGGAGAGCAGATGAGGCAGAGAAGCTGCAATAATTTACTGAACTATCAACACTTGAAGTCAAGTCAGAAACTTCACATATGATTTCCCTCCATAACAAACACGGAAAGCAACACAATCCTGCACTAAGCTTCTTTTGGTTTTGAAAGGATGAGGTAAGGCTTGCTGGAGGGAAGGCACATTACGAAATTCTCTTCTCAAAATTTGATCTTCTTAATGACACCAAGTAAACCTAGAAATATTGATGTGTTCATCACAAGCACTACCAAAGTTATTCCATGATTAACTGCACTCCCATTGATCCCATAGTCTTAACGCCTACAAATGAGCCAAACATGGTTTTTTCAACTTCACTTTGTGTACTCGCTAATCTCCATATCGACTCAAGTTCAACATATCTTTTACACCTACTCTCAATCTCAACTCCAACCTCGACCCAAACTTTTGCCACAAAACTGAAAACCAATCAGATTAGTCCGTCCCACTAATCTCCACAGTAAACTGCACAACTCATCTTGATTTGTTGATTCAGTAATGTCAACAGTATCCTAACCCCTTTCAGTAACAACCCACTAACATCTCAAAACGCTAAATCCTCAATATTAAATCTTTAGAATTCCAACTCAAAACCAATTGACAATGAGTGAGGTAACTCAGTAACTCAGAATCCTTTTCATAAATGTTTAGAGCTCTCGATTTCCAATGCGACTTTTAAATTCTCAACAGCCAACAAATCACTATCCACGCCAAACCACAATAACTCGAATCAAAACTCATTTCGTCCCCGCTCACCTGAATGGGAAACAACTTGGTGATCCCTTTCTTACTCAAGGCCCCGACAATCTCCCTATGAATCCCAAGCTTACATATCTCCAACCCCTCCTCCACTCCCCCATCCTTCACTCTCTCCTCGTCGGAGTAATCCGATACCGCGTACCCCGCCTGCGCTCCCCCCGTCGCCCTGAACTCCAATCTCGACCCAATTCCATGAAGCCCCCTCACTCCAATTTCATTTCCCAAAACCCTACATTCTCCGATCGATGATGCTGCGCCATGGTTGTGGAATTTCTCGATGAGGTTGGTCAGCGAGGAGATGAAGCAGCGGCGTGAGAGCGATGAGGTGAGAATAGACGGTGAGGATTTGCGGAGGAGAATCGCCGTCGCCATCGGCGAGGGGTGTGAGAGAGAGTTGTGAGAAGTGAAACGCAGGACGCAGGGTTTTGGAAATGAGGGGAAAGGGTTTAGTCAGATATTCTTTGAGTCAATGAGATATGTCCCCCCCCCCCCCCCCCTTTTATACTCATGTTCCCTTTTTTCCTTCTTCTTATGTTCCCTTGTTGTTGCGACTATGTGCACGAGAGAAGAGTACGAGGAAGAAATGGAAGCGTGTTGTTTTTGGATCTGGATTGTTTTACTTGATGATCACGGAAACATTTTTGGAATTTCGTATATGAAGTCTTTATAAAATCTTTCTTGTCACAATTAATAATTTTTTGATTTAATGGATTTATAGTTAGACACAAAAATATATTCATGATTAGATTTTTGGATTTGAAATTAAATTATTTTATTTTATTTTTAAAAACAATAGATCGTATTTCTCATTAATGATAAAAAATGTTACAACAAAGTTATATTGCATATGATTCCTTCTTCTTATTTCCATGAAACAGTACTATACAGCTTACTCACTGATTACTCAGGGGTACATTTTACATTCAGAAAGATATGACAGTTACGCTCATACCAAAGCAAGTAAATCATTCCAGCAAAGCATCTTCTTCGGTTCCCTACATTCTTTGTTTTCCCTTTGGCCACCTTCACTATCCACAGCCACCGTTGATCAAAGCTGCATAGCAGCCTGCTCTTCAATTCCAGCTTCTCAAACACCCTTCTACGCACTTCGTAGGAGAACTTACAATTAAAAAATAAAATGATCCAGATTTTCAACCTTCTTTTCACATAGGGCACATACATCATCTGCTATAATCCCTTTCTCTTTCAGTCATGATCTTGTTCTGAGCTTCTTTCTTATTACCAGCCACAATATAAAGCTTTCCCTAGGCTGACTCCCAGGTATTCTGGCAATAAATAGAGCACTTTTCTGGAGGTTTGTAGCGAGGTCACTCTCATAGCAAAGCCCTCAAGCTCCTTCTTTACTAACCTAAGAGAGTTGTCTTCAGCTTTGCAGAAGATCCTAAGATCATTTGCAAAACTCAGATTGATTATTCTGAGTCTCTTACATTGTGGATGAAACTTGAACCCATTCACTCTGCTCATCTTTTGGAGCTTTGTTACCAAGTAATCCATGACAATCACAAATAAATATGGTGAGAGGGGGTCTCCTTGTCTCACTCCCTTGCTAGCTCTAAATTTCTCAGTCAAGAATCCATTGATCTCCAAGGAGAAGCTAACCGTTGATACGCATGTCATAATCCAGCTCACAAATCTCAATGGCGAGCCCAGCTGGATCTTCAAGGATTGAAGTAAGCTCTATTTTACAGTCATATGATTTTCTAATATCTAACTTCATCATACATCTGGGAGGGGAGAAATTTGTTTCTTTTCATATTCCACCACGAACTCCTGACAAAGCATAACATTATCTGCAATAAATCTTCCCTCTATAAAAACACTCTGGGCTTTATTGATCAGAGATGGCAAGACTGCTCTTAGACGTTTACACAATATTTTTGAGATTATTTTGTACAAAACAGTACAACAGGATATAGGTCTGAAATTTGATGGTGTTGAAGGGTCTTCACCCTTTGCTGTCATGTGTGCAACAATCACCTCAAATAGCATCATTTCAGAATGAGAAAACGTCATTGCCGCTCTTGTAACATCCTTACCAATAACACCCCATGTTGCCTTGAAAAAATAGAAAGAATATCTATCCAAACCTGGAGCCTTTGTATCATCTATCTCGTTCAAAGTCTCAATAACTTCCTCCTCCTTAAAGTCATTTTCCAGCATATCGAACTGTTTTGTGTTGATAACTCTACCTTCACTCAAAGCATCAAGGTCCTCAAGAGTATCCTGCCTCTGCTGCTCTCCTAGAAATTGGGAAAAGAAGTTCACAAATTTATTCTGGATGAGACCCTCCTCTGTGATGATCCTATTTTCAGAGTTCTGGATGCCTTTGATGAGATTCCTCCTTTGCCTTTCTTTAATGATGTTAAAGACGTATCAAGTGCATCTGTTCATACCCTGAACCCAGCTCTCCGTTGCTAATTGTTGAAACATCATTTCTTCAACTGCCAGTAAATCCTTATACTCCTCCATAGCATGCAACATTTGATCTCTATTATCATCTGAGTATACACATCTGAATATGTCTTGTTTCTGAGCTAACTGAGACCTTGCTTCCTCCATAGCATGAAAAATCTTTGATGCAGTTTCCTTAAATCCTTCCTTAGGAATTTCAACTTTTGATTCACCTGAAATAATAGGCTACCTCGCATAGGTACCTGCCAACCTTTCTCAACCAAAGACTTAAAATCACGATGTTTTACCCAGGCATTAACAAATCTTGAAGGGACTTTCTTCGACTGAGTCTCCACGATCTGCACAATGGCTGGACTATGGTCTGAAATGTTAGGCTCTAAGAATCTGACCATGGAATTATATCTATCTAACCATCTAAGGTATCCCAGCACCCTATCGAGCTTGATGTGCATCCAATTGTTCTGATTTTGAGTATTGCACCATGTATGATAGCAACTAATAGCTGGAATGTCAACTAATTCACACTCCATGAAACAATATCTCATGTCATCAGACGGATCCACAGTCTATGTTCTCTTCATCCCCCGTTACTAACCAGGACTTTGTGTTTTTAGCATCCATTTCTCTGAGGTTAAACCATAGCTGATTTCTTTGATTCCTTGAATTCGCACCATATATTATGGAGATCAATGCAGCAAAATCAATACCAGTCACTTCAATGTGTACTACGTAATCATTTTCTTCCACATACCTCACATCATATTTCATTTTATTCCACACCACCCAAATTCTCTCATTATAAGCATATTGATAATTATTTATAGCTCCCCATTGTAAAAAACAACTGGAAGAGATCTTATTGAACTGATTCAACTTAACTCTCGTTTCAAGAACGTCCATGAACCTAACTCTTATATTCCAAACTCCTAGCATCATCAAGCTCTCTTACTTCAAGAGAGACTAGGATTCTAACCATTTGCTCAGTCACAGCTCCCGTTGCCCTTGTGATCATTGATAAGGCCTAAGGGTCAATGTTATCAACCTGAGCAGTATTCTTCCTTCTTACCACAGTCCATTCTTCCTCCTTATTAATTATTTTCTTTACAGTCTTCTCACTATCCATTGACAGCTCCTTACCTGCTTGATTTAACTCCTTTCTAGTTACAGACAGCTGCTGTACTTCTCTAGTACCCTCTTTCAGGATATCAGTTTTCTCACTAGGCATCCTCTTTGGTATCCAGATCTGTTTAGGCCGAATTCTCGACATACAATCATCTGTCTTATGTCCCCACTTGTGGCACTTAGCACACCGCACCGGTAACCACTTACAAGTCACTTCTTGATGCACAATATCACCCTCAGAACTTTTAAACTGAACTTTCTCAACGATATTCTTTTTCACATTAACTTTCACAAGGATACGAGAGAAAGATGTCCTCCTTTTAATTAGTGTTTGCTGGTTCGTGCATACTGACTTCCCTACTCTATCAGCAATCTTCTCAAGTAATCTTTTACCCCAGTACTGTTAATCAAGGCCTGATAATTAGATCCACCAAGGGACGAGGTTCACGACATCCTCATCAAAAGCAAAACGAGGGGATCATTCTTTTAGACTCAATGACTTCGAGCCCAGGAACCAACTGTTACTCCTTACCCATTTCAAATCATCTATCTTTGCAAATCTGAAAATGAAGTAACCACGTTCATGCAGTAACACCTCAGGCCTCACAATTTTCCCCTATTGAGCAGACACAAATTTAGTCATCATCCCATATGGAACCGAGCCACCAACCACATATCCAACGAGGGAGCACTTCCAATAGTCCCTTTTCCCTTTAACATCATCCCATGTCATTTGGATCTCCTGATCTCCCACATCCATATATTCTAGTTGCAAACCATTGTCAGAGCTTCGATTTACCCATCTTCTTTTTCTGTCCAGCCTTTTACAGCCTCCACATAGGTAACTGGAGAAGGTTTTTCCCTCCTTCGTCGAGCTTTCCTGATAAAAGCTCTTTTTACTAGTTGAGTCCCTCTCAACCACATCCGCCCACGATAGTCGTTGCTTCCTATCATCCTGCACACTAGCATTCTGCAAATCCACAATACCCGGATTCACATCCTTCTCAGCCACAGTCAACTCCGATACACCACCCTTTTCCCTATCACCATCATCACCAGCACTCTACCCGTCAGACCTAAACTAGCTTCCATCTCCACACCCTAATTAGCGTTCACCAGTTTAGGTTTACCCTCAATTTCGCCATCACTCTTCGCCTTCGACTTTGTCGTAGTCTTAGGTTTTCCTTCTTTGTCCTCTATCGCTTTCTTCTCCACAACCTTCTTTGATTTATGCACCATCACGATTCAGATGGGTTGATATCGGTCAAGGATCGCATAGTCGTTAATCTTACGCTCTCAACCCGAACACCGAATTTCAAAAGCATATTTTTGGAAGATAAACCTATTGATCTTCAAAATCAATAATTTCTTAATACTCCTCCCATTCAATAAAAAGACATTATCTTTTTTCAGTATACAATAATTTTTTTATTTATAATTTTTTTAAATATAAAAAAAAATATATTTTTTATTTTATATCATATCAATTTTTTTCTTTTGTCACTTCACTTCTCTTCCCATTTTCTTCTTTATAAGGATAAAAAAAATTATTTATAAATTATATGTATATAAATTTTCATATAGATGAATTTATTTACTTAATGTGAAACGAAAAAAATATATTTTAAATATGAATACATCTAAATAATGTACAAAATTCATATGTCATGGCCTATTTTCGATTTTCTTGTTATAAAATATCAATGAATCAATTTCCAAAGTTTAAAGAACTATCCATTTCAAAAAAAAAAAAAAAAAAGTTTAGAGAACTATCAACGTTTTTCTATTCACCACATATAAACCTTCCAATAACTTCAACCAGCATACCTCAACTTGCTGCAACTTGACTCGTTTTCATCACGGCCCGGTTTACTTTTTAACTCAACTCTCTTCACATCCTGGACATCCAAATTTCATCCATCTAATCCTACCCGTACATGGCTCTCTACGTCGATTCTCCATCTCCCTCATCGCCGTTTCTCTTTTCTCACACCACCCGCCGCCGCCTTTGCCCAGCCGCCGACGTTCTCCGCTCTCTCATCCAATCCCTTCTTCGCTTAGGTAATTCGTCTTGCTCATCAATTCCCTCATCGAATTCTATATTGTTGTGATGCTGTTGTTACATGAAAGGGTTTGGATATGAACTAGTGATGTGATGATATTGTTTGTGTTATGATATGCTTTGATTCCGGCGTATATGATCCTTGGAGAGGGAAAAATTGTGCTTTGTTGTGCAGTAGAATTTTGTTTAGGAAAAGTAGTAAGGTGCTACTAGTAGGGCTGTGGAGTAAGTTACATATGAGACTTAGTTGTCAAGGTGACAGTTCGAAATTGGGAGCGAAGTGAAAGCTATTGATTCTAGAGATATTGAAGAGCCGAGCTCAATTCAAGCCTAGATTTCTTGTGAGGAAGATTGTGCCGGATAAGTTTTAAGGAACTCGGAGGGAGCTGTGATTTGTTCAATAACAGACGTGCTTAAGCCGGTTTAATAGATGAATCACCCGAGTTTGTACAATCCTAAACTCTGCTCTGTGTGTGTGTTTTTTTTAGTGTTGGTCTCCGTTGCAGAAGCTGATCTATTAAGCTTTCATGGTTCTTGTCAACCATTAAGTCCCCCTTCCTTGAACGCCAAAACTTACATGCTTCTATTTTTACTTATTATTGAGGAACCAACTTCATCAAAAATCTGAATTAATGATAGAAGACTCACAAATATATATTTAATACCCCCCTCACACGAAAGTCCATTGAGACATGAAGTGTAAAGAACAAATGCATTGATCCAACCCACCAAGTAGTAAACAAGGTCCACTTAGTAAACCATAAGACGACAATAAATGGGGGGAGGCAAGGGATCGAACTCATGATCTCATGTCATGATCTGTTTCGATATCATGTTGAGGAACTAGTTCTACTTATAGTTTGAACTAAAGATAAAACGCTCACTCACATGTATTTTAACACTCATTTCATCATGTTCCTTAGCAGGGTTGTTCAACTCCCCACCACTCATAACATAGTCTGTTGAATGTGATTGGGAATTTGTGATGCTCTTTCTACGGTCGACATCTTTCTTCGGTTGCAGATAGGTCAAAATATTCGGTATCACTGAAGTATTTAACAAAAGTGTTTCTCTTATTTGAAATTACCAGTTGTTGATAGCATCGATCGGGATATGGTAGAGATGGGTGATTCTGATCCTAAGAAGCTCAGAAACATCTGCATACTTGCTCATGTTGACCATGGCAAGACTACACAAGCTGATCAGTTGATTGCTACTTCTGGTGGTGGTGTGTTGCATCCAAGACAAGCAGGGAAGTTGAGGCTTATGGATTATCTTGATGAAGAACAGAGGCGGGCTATACCGATGAAGAGCTCCTACATTGCTCTTCGCTACGAGGAGTATTTCATCAATCTGTTAGACTCCTCGGGTCATATGGACTTCTGTAGCGAGGTGTCAACAGCAGCTAGATTGAGCGACGGAGCACTTGTTTTGGTTGATGCGGTAGAGGACATTCAAACCCATGCTCTGTACGATCCATTGAAAGAGGAGACGGCACATAAGCATTTGCAGGAAGCCAAGTTGCAGTCATTGTGTCTGATGATGGGTCAAGGGCTGAAACCACAAGGCGGGAAATATCGTGGCCATCAAAGGGCTAGGCCAGCATATTCTGAAAACCGCAACTCTTTCATCCACTAGAAACTGTTGGTCCTTCTCAAGTATGATGTTTCAGGTTTATCCAACTTTGAAAGTTGCTCTGGAGCCATCTGAACCTGCAGATATGGGTGCTCTTATGAAAGGCTTGAGGCTTCTTAATCGTGCAGATCCATTTGTGGAGGTTACAGTCTCATCCAGGGGTGAGCATGTTCTTGCTGCTGCTGGGCAGGTGCATTTGGAAAGATGCATAAAGGATTTGAAGGAGAGATTTGAAAAAGTAAGTTTGAAAGTCTGTCCGCCTTTGGTTTCCTACAGGGAGACTATCGAGGGTGAGGGGAGCAACACCTTTGATGACCCAAGGTTCTTGAATGTCAACTCGGAGTATGTTGAAAAAACGATGCCAAATGGCAGGTGTACTGTCCGGGTTCGTGTTCTGAAGCTCCCGGCTTCACTTACTAAGCTGCTTGATGAAAGCTCTGACACACTCGAATAAATTATAGGTGGCAAGCTTGGGAACATATATAAAAAGCTTGAACATAAGACCATAAGTGGTGCAGAAGATGATGATCCGATTGAAGCCCTTAGGAAAAGGGCAATGGATGCAGTGGAAAGTGAAGTTGCTTCGTTCTATGGGGAAAAAGATGTTGACAAGGTGGAGAAAAGTAAAACTTCGTGGAATGAGGCTCTGAAGAGGATCTGGTCGCTGGGTCCTAGCCATGTTGGACCTGACAACTCCTTACGCCAATTGCGGGAGCAAATGTATCAGATGTTTCAGCTCTTGTCCATTGCTCCGCTCATGTTTCTGCTAAACTGGGATTCGTTGCTAGTTCTACTATTACAAACAGAAACAATGAGGCATTGCCAGGAGCTGCTAAGTGTTTGGCAGTCGAAGCAGAAAGCCTTGAAAGTAGCATTGTTTCTGGATTTCAGATAGCTACATCAGCTGATCCTTTATGTGAGGAACCTATGTGGTGGTTGGCTTTTAATGTTGAGGCCACAAACACTCCACCAGTTGTGCCATCTCAAGAGCTTGAGACTTCTCAAATACAGCCAGAGCATTTTGGCCTTCTCTCGGGGCAGGTTATGACGGCCGTCAAAGATTCTTGTAGAGCTGCTGTTCTTCTGAGAAAACCACGCCTGGTTGAAGCTATGTATTTTTGTAAGCTAAACACCCCTACTGAACATTTGGGCAGGATGTATGCCGTTCTTACCTATAGGCGAGCCCGAGTATTGAAGGAAGAAATGCAGGAAGGGTCTCCATTATTCACAGTTCATGCTTACGTGCCAGTTGCTGAAAGTTTCAGATTCGCCCATGAGCTGAGAAGATGGACTGCAGGAGCTGCAAGTGCCCTTCTCGTATCTAGCCATTGGGAAACGCTTTCAGAGGATCCTTTCTTTGTACCTAAAACAGAAGAAGAGATTGAAGAGTTTGGAGATGGTTCTAGCATTCTTCAGAATACAGCAAGAAAACTCATTGATGCCCTTAGGCTAAGGAAGGGACTCCCGGTAGAGGAGAAAGTAGTTCAACATGCAACGAAGCAAAGAACATTGGCACGCAAAGTTAAGATGTCGGTCTTTTGTTCTGAGGTAAAGTGCTTGCGATTTTGTGAAATCAGTCGAGATCAAATTCATATGCTTTGAGGGTGAATTTTTGCTATTCTTCACCTTCTTTCAACCTTTTACAATCAAAATTTTGGGTTGAATGAAGGGTTAAAGTTTTGCAATTTTGAATTCCATACCTTGACCTCGTGTAAATGAAAATATTTATACTGCTTCCCAGTAAAAGAAAAATTGATCGCTGTGGATTGCCTTAATCTCAGCTCCTTGTGCTAGTGCTGCTTTTTCTTGAAAGAAAAAACCCCTTTGCTTGTGTTTCGGTTTCAAATTTCAATACTGCAGTATTTTTTTAATTCCGCTGCATGTTTGTATCTTGACGCCCATGAATGTCTTTGACGTGCGAAAATTGCTTGTTCTTGTCTCGGTCCTGTGCTTGCCTCTTTTATGCATTATTGCTGATGGTTATGAAGTTCTTTGCATATCGCTAGCTGGGGAGGGATTGTGGTGATTGAGGACACATCACCAGTATATCAAGAGGAAGCTGGTCGATTGATGAGGGGCAACCAGATGGTCTCGGGCCGAGAACACGACTTAGGAACATGCATTATACCGGCTGTCTGGCAGTACGGCAGGGACGACCTGACTGATTAACTGGGTGGTAGTGGTCCGCCAGGTAAGATAGTGGTGTATGCTATTATTGCACACCACAAGGGGTTGGTAGACAATTTTGGTGATATTGAGGTGGAGCTCAATTCAGAACCTGGCAACATTTGCAGCATACGTTCTCATTTTGCATTGGGGTGGGTTAATCATGGTGATTCTCCTGGTGGACAGCAAGGGCCCTCCTGGTTAGTGGAGCGGAAGAGGATGCTGGGAGTATTTTTTTTTGGTACGGAAGGCGAGAGAGTCTTAAACTAATGAAGAGAACAGTTGGCCATGCTCAGAAATGCTTCAGATGATAGCTTTCTTGTGAGAAGGTGTAAGCGGTGAGCTATCATCCATGACATAATCGCCATCGGTCTAGAATCCCAATCTTTTGATCAATCGACACTTACTCCAGCAGCATGTTCTGCAGCCTTGTCGAGCCTAGTTAAGCCTTGTGCAGCAGCAGGGTTTCTTACTGGTTGACCCCACAAAGGCAGCGTCTTCATTTCTCGTATCTGCAGATTTCTGGCAAGTTGCTAATGGCATCCATGGTGCTTACATTGGTCCGCGAAATATGTCATTTGTACACATCATAACTATAAATGATCTCCAAGGCTTTGTTGGATCTGTATTTAGAGGGTTCATGGTAATTTCCCAGCTTCTCTATTTGTATTCTCGAGGGCAGATCTCTTTGTCCAGCTGCGTTGTGTAGTGGATACACAGCTTAACGGATTAGCGAGCGATTCATTCGTCTTGCCAGCCAGCCCAGTATCTGTACTATTCACCCTGGTGTGTCTTTGAATTCTTGATTTCACCAGCTTGTCTGTTGATTATAGTGAAGACGAAGAAATGGGGTTGACGGGGTCCTGTAACTGGTTTTCATGGCCATGTTCCGTGTGTTTAGGTTTGGCTATCTGGTTTATGCACGTCTCGTCGATATGAAGTGCTGGGTACCGAGTTCCGCTTGTCCCCTAGAGATGAATTGCAAATTTTCCAATTCGTCCTTGCAGTTTGTCTATGATAACTAGTATGATTCAGCATAGTAATTGGTGGACGGTCAAATTGATTTTGCCCATGGTGCTTGCATTGGTTTCAAATATTTGGAGTACTCTATCTTTGTTATAAAGGATGTTATTTGGTGGAGAGAAATTAAGGAGGAGTGTTATTTTTCTATCAAAAGTATCTAAAATATAATTATTATATTCCTGTTTATAGAGAGTTGTATGCGATTATTTCATAATGAAGAACGTCTTGATACGACGAATATTTTATAACGAAATAGAAACTTGTGTAATTATAGACGTCATCAATTTTATCCTTATTTATCTGACGTTATGTATGCGAGCATTATTTCTGCTGATATTACTATGTTTTATCCATATATATTATATTATAATAACCTTCTCATAATAATTGCAACAATATATAATGATTATATCATTAAAATACATTTTAATGCATGGTTTCCTACTACTTCTAATGATATTGATTGGAATATCATTGGAATTTTGATGCGTTAGTTTGTAAGAAAACATTTTTAAGAGAACATTGTTGATTATCCTTCACATCTTCACATTTACATGATTATCTTTATTACTTACGTGTTGATTTGATGCAGTCAAAACATCTATATTTATACAAAAAATAAAGATAATTTTAATAAAAAAATTAATTAATAGGAGTATTATTCATTTCTTTTCATTAAAATTATAACGTTATATATTATTCAATATATATTTTGAAAATTTTTTATTCATTTTAATTCCAGAATTAAAAAACACTAGAAGTTGCATCAACAACAACTAAGCAGGTTTACAGAGTTACATTCAAAAATGTTATTTTAATTTATTATTTAAATTTTTGAATTTTAAAGTTTTAAAAATATAGCAGTTATTTTTTTAATATAATATTTGATTACAATTGATGCAGTCCCTAAAATCCCAAATTATTATTAATAATTTTATAATATTTATATAAAATTATATTTAATTATCTCACTTTTTGATTCGTGTATACAAACCTTACCATTTCAGACGAGAGGAGAGGGTATAAAATAAAGGGAATATCATGAAGAGATAGCTCTCCATTTGAACAGCCCTTATCTTGCAGAAGAACACAGCCACCCACCGCTTCGCCCTTTCCTCTTCACTCTCCCAACCCATTTCTTCAACGCCTCTTAACCCTCAAATCCCTGGAAAAACTGTAATCAATAAACAGAACCCATTGATACACAAAAAGTCGACAATTTGCATACTCAGCCCAAACAAGAAAGCAAACAATAAGCCTCAATGCTCCACCAGAATGTATCGTGCTCGAATTGATCCATTTTATCCATTTCGTTGAAACTAAGAAGTTGAGTTTGATTGGGGTTTGTGAGAAAGATGCCTAACACGCTGTTCTTGAAACCATTCCTTTCAGTACCATCGATTAATTTCAGGTAAAACAGTCAAACGTGGATTTTTGTGTGTGCCTTTTTGAAATTCGTCCATTTGGGTACTCTTTGCTGCTCAAAGATTTTGATGCTGTGATGCTGATGATTTGGGTACTGTTTGGTCTAGGTTTAGTAGGAAAGATGGTTTTGATGTTGTGGTGGTGAGGTTGGTGCTAATGGTGGAGTGTTGAGTCATAGGTGCCAGGAATGATATGCCGTTTGCGGGTTTTGTATGTCATGTGTAGAGGCTAGTGGTGAAGTGTGAAAACCATGTGGAAATGGGCGACTAGGGTTTTGTGTAAAGGGTTTTGCAATCCATTGTGTGTGAGTTAAGACGGAGATCAAATGTAGTCTGTGTGCTGGAGTTATGTTATGTCGAAAGAATGTAGAAGAGATATGTCGGAAGAATGTGGAAGAAATACTTGCTAGTTGAAAGCTTAGTGGCATGGTGTTGGGAATGTTGTGTGTGCTCAACAATTCTTATCCTATGCCAAGTGCTCCTGCACAAATCGAGTCTGGTAGAGGAAGATATAGACAATCATATATTGTAAATCTAGAGGTTGTTTTCTGCACAGAGGGGATTGTTCTGTGTGGTGATTCTGCTGAAGGCAAATCGCTGTTGCTATTTTTTTCCCCCTGACATCGAAGTGATATATAACATTCATTGTTAGATATCATAGTTTTCTCAAGAGCTTGAGTCGCTAGGATAGGTCTTATTCATGCACCAGTGCAATTAATCATGAATCATGAATGCTTCAAAGCCATTGAAAAAACAGGAGGTCGTTGAGGCTGGTATTTTGGATCTCTTGCTCATTACCGTTCTAGCATGCAAAGAATATGAGTCAACTGATTACATCTAAGTCCGAGGAAAGAAGAAAGAAGGGGGTATAGGAGCTTGAAGTGCTGTTTGATTGCTTGAAAATGGTGATAATATTTTCTGTCTGGAGAATGTGCATATCATCACATTTCCCGAGTTTGCAAATATTTCCCAGTAGCTTGTATTCATTCATCCCCCCTCCTCCTCCCCTTCCCTCTTCTACTTGTTCTTCACTATATGTATGTTCTTTGTATGACGCTGCACTGAGCACTTGGTGGCGGACTGGTGGTGGCAGCGGTTAATAGTATGTTTATGGTTTTTGCATACATCCTTATACTCCTGTTTTTTTTCTCCAGTAAACAGTATGCCTATGGTAATACTTGTCAAGACAATCTTAAGATCCCGAGCAGGCTCAAAGTACTTTGTAGTGGAATGCTGAAACCAAGAAAGTTTATGCAGAGGAGGAGAGAAAAGGAAGGCTTCAAAGACGCTGCCGATGAAGAGGCTCAGAATTTCTGGAAAACACTTATGCTGGAAATCGAGGAATCTGGTTCTCCAGTTCCTGTACTTCAAAGCAGAAGGGAGAAAAACACCGCTTTGCCTAAAGAGATTGTCCTTGGAACCTTGTGTCGGTTGAAGCACTTAAAGAACTGGAATGCTGTTGGTAAGGTAATTAATTTATTCATTTTTGTTGGCAAGATATTTCAATTCAATACCTTCTTTCTTTTTATTTAGTACAGAAACTTTCATGATTGCAACAATTGACTTAAACTTTCGGTAGGAATTGAAGTATTTTAAGATGGCAAAACATACTATGTTCTTAGCCTCCTATATCATGGCTATGACTGAAGAGATTACCAAGTTTTGGCCAGGTGGACAAGCAAGACATGTTCCAACCTGCTAAAGGGAGACATTTGTTAGGAGATAAAGCCATGCCCTGTTAATCCGCGGGTTTTCATCGCTCCACTCTGTTTCGCCCCGTGACTTACACTGGACGGATCAATCCGTGCCACACCCTGTTCAACACGGGAAATGGCTTCATCGCTTTGAATGATCGCTGTTGCAGATACTACATACTAAGCATTTTCTTTTCACTCAACAAGCATGTGCGCGATGACCCAAGTTCAACCTCTCATAATGACCATTATGATGGAATTCTTAAATGTAGTAATGAACTAACAATAGCGCCACAAGTGATACTTACAAATTGAATCTTAAACTTGTCTTTTGTTTTGTGTGTTCTGAAACTTCAAATTAGTTTCGGATTAGTTTCTGTAAAATTTGACTAGGTTTTTTGTGTCCCATTTGACATAGCTTCTCGAATGGTTGAGGACTCAACATTGGTGGGATTTCAATCAAATGGATTACTCGATGCTGATGACAGCTCACGGGAAGCAAGGAGATATCATCAAGGCAGAAAGGTTGATGGACTACATGAATAAGAAAGGCTTTCCACCGAATGTAGTCTCCCACACCGCCCTCATGGAAGCTTATGGCAGAGGACGCCAATATGATAAAGCTGAGGCGGTCTTCCACAGAATGAAAACTTGGGGTCCTCAACCTTCAGCCGTGACTTATCAAATAATTCTTAATATTTTTGTTGAGGTATTTCCCTTAAAATTTTCCTGTATCAAATAATCCTTATGGTGTGTGGTTGGTCTTCTTTATTTGACATTATATAAGTCATGTCCCTGATTTAGAATTAGTGTAGATTTCATCAAATGGTTGGTGGTTTAGCAAATACAGTACATCTTGGGATTAATTTGGCCGAATTTTGTGTTGTAATAGTCAATCTCATATAGTGTTATGTGAAATGAACCTCATAACTACCTTTGTTTCAGGGAAACAAGTTCCATGAAGCCGAAGAAATTTTTGATGACTTGGTGAATAATGAACAATCACCACTAAAGCCAGATCAGAAGATGTTCCATATGATGATTTATATGCATAAAAAAGCTGGAAGCTATCAAAAGGCTCGTAAGCTCTTCAAACTGATGGCAGACCGAGGAGTTCAACGGACAACCGTCACGTACAACAGCCTTATGTCATTTGAAACAGACTATAGGGAAGTGTCACGTATTTATGATGAGGTATGAGTTGGAGTGGTGTGCAATCCACTCCTATAGCTGAATCACTCTTTCTGGTCTGAGTCCCACTGCGATTTTCAGTTTTTGCTTTCCCCTGAAAGCGTCGTTTGAGGTCCTCTTCATGTGTCGTCACCCTTGGTCACGACTCTCTTGACATAAGTATCTAATCTACTTATACAAACTGAGCTCATACATGTATTGCATGTGTATTTTGACCCCTTCTCTGGCACCGGCTATCTATCTATGTTTACATTTCGGGTTTTCTTAAATGTCTGGCATTCTTCTCCTCCTATGTCTGTCATTGAATGATTGAACTGTATGATGCTCTTCTCCAGATGCAAAGAGCTGGAAATAGACCTGATGTTGTGAGCTATGCTTTACTCATCCATGCATATGGAAAAGCAAGACGGGAGGATGATGCATTGGCAGTTTTCGAAGAAATGCTTGATGCTGATGTCAGGTAACACATGTATCCGGTTATGCAGCTTGTTTAATCAACTCAAACATGAGTATCATGAAATATTATAGACCGGATGAGGCTTTTGAGATAGAAATTCAAGCGCATGACCCTATGTCTAAGATGCCCCAGACTTAAATGAATCTTCTGAAGTGCATGGTTACACTGTGGACATTCTTGACATGATCGAATATTCGTAATGGGATAATCATACATGTGCCACTCTCGGGAAGAATGGGATGCTCTTATCTGTCGACTTATTTTCAGCCAGATGCTTGTCATTTATTTGAAATTGTAGGCTCTTGTGTTATTGACGTAATGCTTCAGGCTGTGTCCGATATTGGTTTCAATGCGCTTTACAGGCCTACACATAAAGCGTACAATATATTGCTCGATGCTTTTGCCATATCAGGAATGGTGGAGCACGCTAAGATCGTGTTCAAGTCCATGAAAAGAGACAGGTTAAGTCACTTCCTTTTCTTTTTCCCTTTGTGGTTATGTTAACTGATGAAAACCCAGCTTTTTCTTGGGAGTGTGTGCCCACCTATGATTCTTGAGCATGTTTTTTTCTCAATATTTTTCATGAAGTGTCAAGGGTAGTTTTACGTAGGTTATTATATGTCAAAAATATTTTGATTTTTTATATGATTTAATGGAAAAATGAAACTCCTAAAAATACATGTTAAAAGGTATCGAAAAAGAAGTGTTGCATTTTCGATGCTATGGAGGGAGTATCTTATTAGCAGTGACAATCTATTTGAGATAAAGTTTTAGTTTGTTGTCGGATATTATTTGCCGGATGAGTGTACAGTTGGATTTCCGAGTCTGATGACTGATCTCTCTACTGAAGAAACTTCACTTTTTTTCTTGCTGCTGTTTCATCTCTGTAGCCCATCGGGTAATCATCCATGTTCCTCCACTCTTCGTGTCCAAACCAATACTTCACGCGTAACGGGCTTCTATTCTATGCCTGTATAGGTTTTTTCCAGATCTCTGCTCATATACGACTATGCTGTCGGCTTATATCAATGCATCTGACATGAATGGTGCTGAGAAATTCTTTAAACGAATAAGACAAGATGGCTTTGAGCCTAACGCAGTCACTTATGGGACATTGATAAAAGGATACGCGAATGCAAATGACCTCGATAAGATGATGAAAGCGTTCAAAGAAATGGAAACAAGTGGGATCAGAGCCAACCAGACGATCATGACCAAAATAATGGACGCTTATGGAAAGAATGGAGATTTTGAGTCTGCGGTGTTTTGGTTCAAGGAAATGGAAGCTCGGGGGTGCCCACCTGACCAAAAGGCGAAGAATATTCTATTGTCACTGGCTAGCACTGATGAAGAACGCGAGTTAGCTACCCGGGTCGTGGAACATAGGCATAATCTTGATGATGATGATGATGTGTGGCTCGACTTTGCAGGTGATGATGATCATGTTAACGATGATGATGCTGGGGAGGATGATGATGTCTCATCCTTTGAAGGAAATGTGGATGATTTGTTTGCAGTGAGCAGTTGGTGAAGAAGAAACTGAAATCTTCGTGGACATTTGATCGCGATCAACTACTCCTCCAGTCAAGGCAGCACAGCGAGCCACCGGCTTGCATTTCCAGTGATAGTGAAGTATGTTTTGCGCTGCCCGGTGGCATCATCATTTAATCAGTTTTGTGTGTGTATTCAGTGGATCCTCATGATATAATCGTCGACACTGAGTTCGTAGGTTCTGTCTCGTAAGAGTTTGTATACACGAATTGATCGATAGAATCGAAAGCTCTTGTTTTCTGGGTGTTGTGTCCTGGTTCCTTGCTGTTCCTTCCTTCATTCAATTAGATCACACAATGAAAAATTATTATACTATCAGTTTGCAAGAGATGAATAGAATATAGGAAATTCGAAAATACTACAAACTAAAATATGCCCAACTCTAGGATCAACATTATTAATTATCTAATTACGTCGAGTTAAAAAATAAAATATGTGTTTTGATATAAAATATATATGATATATAGAAAAATATGTGTCTTAATATATAGGATATGTATGACAGTATAAAACCCAACCAGTGTTATAAAGACTTTTTGGTTTATTTTGTAATGCCAGTCAAAACTCGTCGAACATGTGTACATGTTCCAAGTACTTCAAAGTTCAAATCTCATATAGTCCATTTATCATCGGATTCCAAATTGACAAAAACACATTGAAAATTCTGTATGTGAGACAGAAAAGTTAGAACCCAATTGAATCTCATTTTGTCGCATCTGAGATCTGAGTGCCCAAACCATCCATGTGTTTCTCGCTCGAATCCCACAAAAAAAAAATTGGGTTCAATGTCAGAACTTGAATCCGTTTGATGCGTGTACAGAGAAGGCGAAATGCCGGCTGCGAGCCAAATGGAGGAAGAAGAGTCATCATGTAGGAATGGAGCTTTGTGGGGAGTCGAGGTGGAAGGGAAAATCGAAGAGGGGAATATCCAAGAGGCGGAGTCGTCGTTGAGGGAGAGATTGTCTCTCAATTTCGTTCGAGATTGTCTCTCAAGGCGGGGTTTGTTTGTTTTGTAATTTGTTACGAGAGAGAAGATTGATGTAGTTGTATGCTTCTATGTGTAATGTGGCCATGGGGTATATGTTGTTTTTTTGGCTATGTGTTTGATGGGTATTGATATATACATCCTATCCTACCCTCGCCAGACCCTCTGTGGCCAGATATGTGGATAGTAGCTGTTGTGATATGTGAGTGCTGTCATGCTGTGATTATCTTGGAGATGATGGGAGGGATCAGATGCATTAGGAGTTTCCTTGACGTAGAGGGCGCGAGGTTTGTTGAGTGAAAGAAAGTAGGGGAGTTTGTGTGTGCTCAAGGGCGATTTTGTGTTTCTGTGTGGCAATTGATTTAGTTCGTCATTCGTCTTTGAGTCTCGTGCATGTGCTTTGGGTTTGTTCCTCGACATGATGAGGTGCGCCAAACTTCTTAGAGGAGTGTAGGAAAATCGCTAATGGGATGTAGGCTTAGGCTCTCCTCTCATAGTTTTGACGCGACTCCAATTAGGAAGTTCTGAGACTGTTGTTTCATAAATCTCATCAAAGATGGGTTTTCTTTGAGCATTTCCGAATTAAAGTAAATTCCTTTTGTGTCCGTTTCCCTTGATAAGATCTAGCTGGGTGGGAAACTCAGAATAACTACATTGGTGAATTGAAAATGCCATTCGAATGGGACGATGGGACTCGTCAATCAAAGACAAGTTCTTGGCTTTGCCACAGACTCGGGTCATTTGTCATTCTGTTAAAACTTAAAACCTCTAGGTTCAAACATCATAACGAGAAGCTTACAAGGTACTGAAGTCGTTTCCCATATGGAGCCAAAGATATATGGTTCAGTGGTTTTTCCTGGATGTCGACTTCAAAAGGTTTCAAGATGACTGTTGATTTTAAAAGATTTCAAGGTGACACTTGATTTTAGTTGAATTTGTTATCTAGATGATCTCAGAGGTCGTTTGAGGAGATGTCCTCTTAACAAAATGGTAAATGATAAAGGTTATTCCTCATGTAGTTTCTCCTATCACTATGTGAATATGTCTCCCATTATTTTTTCCCCCTTGAAAATTTGGAATTTTCTTATAGGAAGCTAGAGCTCTTCTAGGACGACTGGAATATCAAAGGGGTAATATTGAAGGCGCACTTCGTGTATTTGATGGCATCAACCTTCATGCTGCTGTTGAGAGGTTGCGATCTTCCTTGACTGAGAAGCCACTGAAAGGAAATCGGCTTGGCAGCGATTCTGTGAACACTGCCTCTCAACGTGCTGCTGGCTTAGTACTTGAAGCCATATATCTCAAGGCCAAATCTCTTCAGAAGCTTGGAAAGTTCGCTGGTATGTTCTTTTCTTGAGTTTTATATTCGGATGAAAGCATGAACTTTGACTCCCTTCACCGATAGTTCTTTCTTTGTTGTATTTCTTATCAAATCATTTGTTCTGTAACTATGTACTCGCTGTTGTACTTCCCCGTTGAGTTTTTCAGAAGCGGCTAGGGAATGTAAAAATGTCCTGGATGCTGTGGAAAGTATTTTTCAACATGGAATACCCGAGGAGCTGGTGGATAATAGGTTGCAAGAGTTCATCAGTGAAGCCATAGAACTCCTTCCTGAAATCTGGAAGCAAGCTGGATTTAGTCATGAAGTTATTCCCGCATATAGGCATGCTCTCCTCGGTCAATGGAGCCTCAGCATTGAGTGCTGCTCGAGGATTGAGAAGAAGTTTGCTGTGTTTCTGCTATACAGTGGAATTGAAGCTCTGGCGCCAAGTTTATCAGTCCAAACTGAGAGCTCATACATACCAGGAAATAATTTGGAAGAGGCAATTCTGCTTCTGATGATTCTTCTGAGAAAATGTTGCCTTGGTAAGGTCAAGTGGGATCTGTCCATCCTCGAGCATCTTACTTTTGCTCTGTCCCTTTGCAGCGAGACCACTGTTCTAGCAAGGCAGTTTGAAGAGATCCTGCCAGGAGTCTTCAATCGCGTTGATAGATGGAACACTCTTGCTTTATGTCATGCTGCAGAAGGTGAAGATAAAGATGCCTTGAACCTATTGAGGAAGTCATTGCACAAACACGAAAGGTCCGATGAACTTCCGCCATTGTTACTTGCTGCTAAAATTTGTAGCAGGGATCCTTCAAATGCTGCCGAGGGCATGAGATATGCTGAGAGAGCAGTTACCGTTGCTCACGCTAGGGATGAGCATATGAAAAGTATTGGTCTGCACATGATGGGGCGTTGTCTGAGGAAGCAAGCAAAGATGTCTTTCTCAGATTCCGAGAGGTCCCATTTACAGGCAGAGGCTTTGAAGTTGTTAGAGAGGTCCTTTGTCATTTGTCGCAATAACACTGAATTGATCTTTGAATTGGTAGTCCTGAATGCAGAGCTGAGGAATCTAGATGCAGCTTTGCATTATGCAAAGCAGTTTATCGATGCAACGGGTGGATCAATGTTGGAAGGGTGGAAACTGCTTGCCATGGTTTTATCAGCTCAGCAGCGATTTTCAGAAGCTCTTGTAGTAATTGATGCAGCATTAGATGAGACGGTGAAATGGGATCAAGGACCTCTTCTCCGGATGAAAGCAAAACTAAAAATGGTTCAATCCTTGCCCACAGATAATCGTTCCTGGCTCTCAAGACGTGTTCTACTGCAATGGCTTTGAGATCGAGTTCGGTTCCAATTCGACCAAGTCCGGAGAAATTAAGAGGAGATCGGTGGGTTGCTATTTGACACAAATTCCCTAGATCATGGAAATCTATGTAGCAGCCGTTTGTGTTACGTCATAATTGAGTTTCATGTTAAGTATGAATGTCGAGGTTGCTGGGTTTGGCGAGTATATGTTATGTACATTGATTCTAAACAACTCACAAAGTACGGCTATGATCTACTTCATCTCTTCGTTACATGCTTCAACTTATGCCTCAAAACCGTTTATATGATCTCCAAATGTTTACACCCGAAACGCATGTCATTGATGAGTCCAACCCTCTTAAGCTCAGATCATCTGTCAACACGGCAGTATGAGTTATAGCTGAAGGGGCATGCAGGAAACAAGATGTCGGTCAGCCACAGCCGAGGCCTTGTAAGTCGCAAAACTTTTCCACTCAATTCATAAAGTAAATTGAGTTATGGAACTGGAAATGAATTCATTCCAATCCTTATCAGGTTCATTATGTGATTATGCAATTCAAGATGCATCAACTGCGAAAGGAATCCCATTTCGTAGAAATACCATGTGATACCTCAGAACATTACAACGATTAATTGTTACTATGCGAAGTAAGACTGACAACCATGTTCTAGTCATCACGTTAGAAATCGTCTGTAAACAGAGAAGTTCATCCCAAGACTCAAGGCCTAGGCAGGTTAAACATGTACAATATCTCGTTATAGATAACCAGATACAACATATGTATGCGACACAACTCAGTGAAGAGAACAAACACAGATAATACATATCAACCTTCTTCCCATTCTACATCGTCCTCGTTATCGTTCTCATCATCGGCCACAGGATCAGCTACAACATTCAGATCAACCTTGTAGTTCTTCGGTTTATTCTCTGCAATTCAAATCACAAAACAATATTACTAAGCTTTTCTGTTATCCTAAACTAAAGACAAAGGCGTTGTGCCATGGACCAATCTTCGCACAATAGTGTCCAAGACAGTGGCCCTTTGAATAGTTGCCGAGAACTTTGAAAAATATGACTGGTAAATAGAATTCCCTACAAATTGTAAGACACAATGCGTATAGACCTTCTGGAGGGTATTGTTTCAGCGTCTGAGCTTTCTTCAGGCATATCTCAGCATCCTTCCACCGAGAAAGGCCAGAATACATAGTAGCTAGACTGTGCCAAACATCAAATTCACTGACTGAATCATCCTTGGACTGTCAAAACAAAGAACACAAGATGATCAAGACAAAATATCCACAAAAAGAGCCTCTCTGGTCAACCATAGGAGCCCTCTTATAAAAGAGTTTAGAAGAACTCCAGCTCCAACTTCAAATTTCATTTTCTTAAGAAATGAAATTTTGCATAACTTAATGCTAATGGATCATTGAAGTTGAGCCATGATGTCTGACAGTAACTACAGTATACTTGGACCTTACGAAGGAGTCCCATTTGGTGGATTTTGATATCTCGGATCAATTTCTGGTAACTAGATTGTTCACTCTAGTCAATGTAATGTACCCTGACAGTGGTACATATGGTCAAGATGGAAGCACATAATATTTTCAAGTGGAGAGAATGTGCACACTACGGCACCAACAGGAAAACAACGAGCTACCCGAAATTCACGTAATATGTTCGTATTGTCTTGGGATGATTCACAGGAGCAGCGGACGATACGTGGATGCCATGGAATGCTTTCAGGCAGCGGTCATGCTAAAAGATTCTGATCCTGTCGAAAGCTTTTCAAGTACAGGCTTTAACTAGAACGGTGACTGTCTCGCTGTTTCTTGATCTCATATACATCTTTCAACTTTCTTTCATTTGTAAGAACTTTCTTAAGCTTTAATTCTTTTAGATGTATTTATGATGTTGATGGCGTTTGTTTAGTGCTAATTTGTTGCCAAGGGAGGGAATTGGTTAGTGAGGAATAGAAACAAACAACATTACGTGATTGTTTTAAGATATCTAATTGTGGGATAAATTTGTCATTTGTAATTAGGTATGAGTAATTTTCTTTTCGTTCTATTGTAAAAGCAACTAGTGATCTGTAGAAAACACTATGTTATCGTATTATGAATTTTTGGTGCCTGAATGATCATGTCCTCATTTAAAAACGTGATGCACCACATATATGGATCATATGATGATACAACTATATAGCCATTTTAAAGATGGAAGATATAAATAGTCTGTATTAACCTTTGTAATCATCTGGTTACAAAATATTCTTTCTGTACTTATAATGTTTTTTCTTTTTGTTTCAACATACTTATTTCTTTTGTTTTATATATTTTATAATATTTAATTTTATACAAGTAAATTTAGATTTATCTTTTTTCTTTTTCAATTCTAATTCTCAATCACATAATCTTTCTCTCTTCACCTATTTTTAATTCTTAACTAAAAGAAAATAGCCAACATTGGTCTTTGTTTTTCAAAAAATAGCCTTGTAGCAGCAATGCAACCGCTGCAATTCTCAGCAAAATTTATCATAAAAGTTATTAAGTTTCTTGAACCTTTAGGATATAAATTCAAGGACCTTTCAATCAATTCAGTTTTTTGATCAAATTAATTTCTCGATACGATATCAACACAGACCATGACATAAGGTAAAGAGCTCGATCACTGTCTTGAACCTTCCACTATCAATTTGCTTTACTCAAACCCTAAAAGAAAGATAATGATAAACAGTCAGCAAGACATTTTTGAACTGATATATAGTGCAATATTCATTGAACAATTGAAATCACATTTAGTTGCATGCATTTCTATTCAATTTTTAGGAACTGAAACTGCAATTCATGTAAAAATTGTACATTGAACAAGTAGGAAGTACTCCTAGTAAGTAATTAACCTTGCATTCTTATTTTTCCATCCTTTGTCAAATTAATATAAAAGGTATGAAGAGTCAGAGGTGCACAAGCATATAAATATCAATTTCACATTAAAAAAGCATATGAGAATGAGATCAAGCATGTATCTCAGAGGTTTAACATTCGTCCTTGCGTTGCTTATCATTGCCGGGTCTTTGAAGTTTGTTTTGATACATAATAATTTGAAAGACGGAATTGCTCTCACTATCCGTTGCAAGTCAAGGGATGATGATGATCTTGGCCGTCAAGTTCTCTACTACCAAAATACTTTCGACTTTTATGTTCATCCTAGCTTTTGGGGAACTACACAGTTCTGGTGTTCGTTTCAGTGGGGAAGTGAGTTTCACTACTTTGATGTATACATCGATAAGAGGGACTTGCATTGTTGTGTTGTGACATTTGCGAATGGATTGTAGGATTTACAGGTCCATGCCGTTTTAAATCAGACTCCTCCACCTATTACCCTTGGAATAACATGTTTTACCTCGTACGATGGCATTGGGTAAAGGTAACGCAACAACGATCCATGATTCTAAAACTTAGTCTTCGTGATTTTAAAGGTAACGCACCTAGATTCTCATGTATCAAGAGATCTGGTTCGCATCTCTCGACTTCAGTAAAATATCAATGATTTACATCATCTTGAAACTTTTCCTCTGTTTTAACATTCACGAGGAACTTCTGATATTGGATTACGCGCAGAAAGAACGTCAATACCTGAACAAGTATGATCTGATCACTATACGTAAATCAATTGCAGAAATAACCACTTCAATGTACCCATGTTTCTCATGTACATACATACATGGGATTTCCTTTCGAGTGAATCATACAATCCGTAATTCACTTGCAAGCATTGTTTATAGATCACAGATGAACAAGTTTCCACCTGGACGACAGCGGAAAAAAAAAAGCAATGAAATGCAACAGAGACGACAAAATTACACAATCCAAATGACTATATGACCTCTATATGGACACACGGGATTTACAGTAACCCAACTTCGAACACACTTTTTTTTGGGTCAAACAAACACATTCTTTTGTTTCTCCAACACAAAGGTTGATAGATATTCGGCCTATCCTAAAAAAAATAATACTCGTGACCTGCTTGAACAAGGGAAGTCAAATTAAAAAAAAAAAAGAAAGAAAGAAAGAAAAATTGAATTACTAAATTTACAAAGGGCACTACCTGATCACCTGAACCTATGATTAAAAGTTCGAGTAAAGCACAATGCGACATTCAAGGATCTTCTCAACTCGGCGAGAGCACCCAGTTATCAGTACCCCAAATTTACTTGCATCAGTTCCATGCCCCTAACGATCTGCCTAAAGCACTATGATGTTCGAGGAGGAACAACCACCCTCAGTTTGCTACTTGTCAAAAGCACTACCTACGGCGTGCTGCATTTGGGTGTTGCTGGTGAGAACCACTTGGGGTGCGAATCCTATCGGCATACATGGGCAAGCAAACGATCTCCTCGATCTCATTCAGCAGGGCTTCCTCTGTTATATTGTCCATTATGCTTTTTAATACCTGTATCAGAAAAGAGACAGGTGACCAGAGGGGACAGGTATGCTATGTGAAAGGCTGAAAGCTGATTATAGAATACAAACTACTCTGGTAGACAATCAGCTTCCGAAAGGAAAAGGATCTGCTTGGGAGAATATGACAGCTAGAGGAAACCATGAAGAAACCTTCTTGTATGTATTGAACTCGTTCGGAGTCGACTTGTCAAACCGTGTCCGCATATAGACCCATGTATTCTCTTCCGAGTCCCAGGAACACTCGATGATCTTATCCTTGCACGAAATTGGGTCTGTACCATCTACACAACCATTCGGATCGAGTCAGATATAAGGTCCCAATTCAAGAAACAATGCACTGTCGGAGTCGCTAGATTGATAAGGAATGATGTTGCAAAAAGTGGGAGTGGTAAAACTATCATATAAATTGAAGATGCATATGTGAGAGCACACTAATCGTAACAAAGTGGCAGGAAAGAAAGATAACATGGTGAAAAAATAAAATAAAATCTTAATCATCCAAAGATCAGCACTTGATTACCAATCGTTTTAGAAGAGGCATAATGGCTTAGGAACATGTTCTCATTCCACTAACACATACCCTTGCTTCTGTCTTTACTCTTCACATTTCTAGGGGACAAATGAATGCTCTTACTAAACTGTTCAACACATCCATAATTCGGTGTATCTGGTCCAAATGTTGCACTTTTTGCATCATGAAGGGATATATTAATTCAACGCAAGCATGAAATCAACTTACCATGACGAAAGGGTCCTGCAATAACTCATCGAAAACAATGTGCTACAAATTTCCTATCCTTTCTCCTTTGAATAATTAATTGTCCTACCAAGTGCACAAGTTTTTAACTATTGAATTTCAAATATCGTATAATAAAGCAGACTTGTGTCGAGCGCATAAAACAGCATGATGAAGAAGTGACAAGTAAACAAGGAGCCATAGACAGACCTTTAAAAACAACCGTGTTTCCTTCCAACAGCTTCTCCCTACCTCCCTCAAAAAGATAAAGGTGTCCATTGTTATTCTCCATCTGTCAACAGGAAAAAAAAATTAACCAATTCAATCAGAGGAAACAAGTGCTCAAATCGTCTAAAAGACAAGAACGAACATAACAAGAAAAAGGGTTTGGGTAAGACCTTAAAGAGAAAGTCAACGGAATTCATATGAGGATATTTCCACTTTAGAAGTCCTTGATGTGTCTTTGCGACATATGGATCATCCCAACCCTGGAAGACACCCGCATCGAAAACAATTAAATTGTAAATAAACAAAAATAATCAACCCAACAATGTCCGTGAACATAACCATATATTATGTTATTCCTATAGGAAGAAGATTTTGATTTAGCAATAAGCTTTACACAGCACAGATGGAAACATGCATTTACTAAACAGCTCTAGTGGTGGAAAACTAGAAAATTGAAATTAGTTGAGTGAAACTTTCAACCAATGAATCCAGCCACTTTGTGCGGCACCACAACAAATCAAGAACTTTGTCTAAAAGTTGCCCAATATCAAGTGCTCCAAAACTTCTTCACAATAATAAACCAAAACTAATAAAACCTATTGGATTAATGATAGAGAAGGTATCCTGCCAACAACTTCACCATACAAGGAGCTGCACTACCAGAAAACAATTGCTCTCTGCTTAATACGAGGGGAAAAAAAGGCTAAAAGCGAAGGATTCTTAATAGGTACTAATACAAATTGCTGAAGCCTCCACAACACCACACAACAAAAAGGCGAAGCTAACAAGCTAGACATAAATTAGATGGAAAAGTACAGTAGTCATGCACCTGAAAGATAAGACCATCAGATTGATGTGAAAGCGTGGGGATAAATTTCTTCAAAATTTTTGGAGCAGTAGATAGAGGCCAAAAATCCTTCCTCCTGACCTGATAATATTTAGCATCAATAACTGAATTATGAGCCAAAGAAGAGAAGGGAATGCTGAAAGAAAACCTTAAAAAACAAGCAGTAATAATGCTTTCCACAAAATGGAAATTTACGAGGATGTGACAACATACCCGGAATTCTTCCATATCATATCTATAATGAAAGTTAATGTTCTGTTCTGCCCTCTCCTGCTCAATAAGCCGTCGTTCAGCGTCTTCTCTATTCCAGTACTCCATAATAATACCACGCTCAAGATTACGTGGTTCGACAACTTCTTTCTCAAGCAGCTTCCACCGCTCATAGAAAGGCAACTGCAAAACGTTAAGATTGCCACAACAGATATGTATAAGTGCATAATAATAGCAAATTAAAACTAAAGAGAAGAGAAGCAATGCACTGTATGCACAACATTGCCCTGGATAAGCATCCAAAAGTTCCTCAAATTATTTTCAAGTCTCTTATTTGTTCGAGAACACTCTCTTTTCTGAGTCTCTTGTTACTCCTTCTAGATCGATTCCAGCCTACGGAGAGTGAAAATGTATGTTTTCTCAACTCCTTACAAACTAGCCTCAGTATGAGAAGACGACCCTCACCCTGCTGACAATCACCTTTGCAAAGGATTCGACAAAGTCAGAGAGGTGACATGTTGATTGCCGATCATAAAAATACTATCAATTTGCAAGGTAAGACAGAAAAATTTCCTCTCACAAAAAGCTGCTTGAAGAGAGTTTATGGTGGTGCACAACTTGATTAACAATTCTTCACAGGACAAAACCCACCGAAATAAAACCATAAAATCTATACAAAGCCACAAAATATTGAATATGAAAAAGAAAATCTAGATGAAATTATAAGTACAAGATACATTTTTATTTACTCTATCATCACAAACTCTTGAATACATACAATTATACTATAAGAAAAATTTAATGTTAAATGTTACGTCATTTGGGTCCAACACTAAGATATAATGTGTATCATTTAATTATTATGAATTGATATTTGATATATGAGTATATTATATCAAATATTCAATTACGTATGTAAAGTATACCAAATAATCAAGAAATATATCCGAATAGGTAATATGAAAAAGTTAAATAAAAAAATAAAAAAATAAAAAATACATGAAAAACATTAGAATTATAATATCAGAGAAAAGGAGGTAATTTGAAATCTCCCCATCTAAGCCGCCACAGTCCAACTGAGCGGAGAGAAATCCCATTGTAAAAAATATCGTCTGCAGGGTTTCTCATTGCTTAGTTGGTTTTCTCTACTAAGTAAAGTGCTTTATGGTAGTGGGGTTTCTTAATATTGAGTGGATTTTCTCCACGCTTAGTGAGGATGGTGCAACAACGGTGACTAACTTAAAATAAGCCTGATATGCCTTTGTGATGTTACCGAAATTCTAGTATGCAACTCATAGGACTTTTATGTAATATTATAATGTGCATATATATAAGCATGCGTATCAGACACAAACCCAGAGGAGCAAAGTATTAGCTAACTAAATGCAGACAAAGTAGACATGCATTGACTTTTGATTACGACCCATAAAACTCACAAGAAACATAGTGTTATTCATCATCAGCTACGAATGATATATATATATACACACACACACCTCTGTGACAGGTGTCCGATTAAGTGCAAGTAAATCATAGATGAGGTATCTCCTCGCCTGCTCTTTGTCATCGACTTTATCAATTATCATCTCCCCATCAAGCAACGTATAGTGGTGAAACCCATATTGACCCTTGAGTTCAAAATTCAAACACCAAAACATTAGTCGCTTTCATCAATGAAGCAAATGACACCAGCCTTGACCAGTACAACAGAGAAAATTTCGGCACATACCTCATTTGCAGTTCTGCAAGGAAACCTCATCTGGACTCTCCGAAACCTAAAACTTCTATCAATCAGGTAGCATCCATCAAAAGTAATCAACATCATATATCGAGTACCATCAGCTTTCCACGTAGCATAGTAGTAACGCTGCCTCAGTAACTGCAAATTTACCCTGCAAACAACAAATCCAAATGGGACCTTTACATCAATTACAATGCAAAGGACATTCTTCGCCCTTCACAACAAGCTTGAGGCTTATGGAAGACTTAGATTCTTCAATGTGGTAGTCATTAGTCAAAGCAACAATGAGTATAGACCACCAGTTTGAATCCTCTTCCCTCGTAATTAGCTCTTGGTGGAAAGGGGGAAAAACAATGTCATACTCGTGAAAGAGACTCGCATGGAAAGACGTATTAGATTGCAAATATCTCTATTCAAGCTTGTAACACACGCTTAAACTTTAGTACATGGTTGCAATGGGAAAGAGCTGTGTTCATGCTCCCAAAAGAGAAACTCACATGAAAAGATTTACCAGAAGCAAAAATCACTCTTCAAGGATTATCCTACTAAGCAAGGATATGACTGGAAATTTTCGCAGCACTTAAGAACAAAATTTTTCTTCCTTTGTCTCTCCAGATAACTTGGAAAGACAAACTTGATCACATCATTGCGTAAAATTTAGATGGTACCTAAGTTAATATTTTATGATAAAACGAGACACTTGCTTCACATAGTTACTCCAATAAAAACAGCCTAAACGAAGATTTCCAAGACAGACGTTATCTTCAGATAATATTTTATGCTATAACGAGACACATGCTGCACATAGCTACTCCAATAAAGACATAAGAAGACCATCCTAAAAGCAGCTAGACTGCATGAAACATTGGCCGAGCTATTATGAAAGCATGAATCTATTTAGCATATACCTATTAAGAGAAACAGGATGTGACCCTGGGAAGGTTGAAGCAGCCTTTATCTGCAGAATTTAATCAAAACTCTTGTCATAAAGAAAAACTCGAATGAAGGGTAATACAAGAACACTTGAGAAGCAAATGCCAATAGACATAAAATATTCAATCAAAAGCTATTTGCTACATCACAGTTTTAAACTATTAACACACTGCAATCCATATGACACATGGGTAGAGTCATCAGTTCAGATGAAATTTCCTTGCAAGGAATGAGAATCAAACAAGTATAAACAAAATCATCACACAAAGCCAAATGATGCAATTGAAACAAGCAAATTAGCAAGTTCTTACCCTTTGGTCTCCTCCTAAACACGTCTTAAGTAATTGGTAGCAGTCTCGCCTCAAATCCTCTTCTTGACCCGAGGGGATTTCATCTCCTAAGAGATCATCATTGTCCATGACCAGACTTTTCTCACGAGGTTCCTGAAAACACAACATATATGTTATCTAAACAGTGACAACCAGACATCCAAGAAAAAGAGGGGGGGGGGGGAGGAAGAAAAGAGGACAATTGGGCAAAATTACCAAATGAAAATTTTCTTTACGTTTTAGTATCCATTTCGATTTTTACAGTTCATAAGCACAAAACTGCAATGCATACACGTATGATACATAGTTCACAAGTCATTTTACAGTTCATGGATCCTAATGGATACTAAATCATAAATAAACTTCCATCGAGTATCTTCGCCCAATTTGCCTAAAAGAAAAAAAACCACGTTTTCAAGCATAAAAAAACGGGAAACAGAACAATTTCTACAAGATATCGAAGTCTCAAAATAAAATTTCGGAACTCCAAAAGTAAATCAGCATAAGTTCAGTTGTGAATAAATATGGTCACCATAGTTATTAAGCGTTGAGTCGACAAGGCGAGTCGAGGGGTCTTAGGATCCTTATACGACTGGACGCACGCCTAATCGTCTATAAGGCGACGAGCCAATCATCTACTATATATATGCATATTCTTGTACATGTGCACACATATAATAATAATGAACATATAATCAGTATTTGAAAATATAATTTCAAATAACAACATGAATCCCTCGAGACGATGTTAGTAGGATGTGGAACATAAACATGAAATATCCAATAAGATATTTTTTTCTCTTCGCAATATCAACATAAAATAATGTCGTTTTCATGTTCATATAACCTTTTTGACACAAAATTGATACTATTTTCCCTGTTATAGCACATAAATTACTTTAGAAGTGTAGTACCTTAGGAATATAAAAAGCAAAAAATGTGAAGCAAATTTAGCGTCTTTCTTTTAGACTTTGTATCAGCATCCTCAATGATCCATTGAGTGAAAAACATATCTTAGGAAAACCTTGGTATTTCATGACTAACTAGAGAAGTTCATGACAGAAGTTCTACCCAGATAATCCAATAGATACTATTCATCCCTATCTCACTCCTTCCACATCAATCCAATTGGAGGTTGAGATCAAAAATTTGAAGAGCCAGACACTTTTCAAAATCTTGAAGAAGATTTTTTAGAACCTCATGTACGAGAAGATATATATATCATTTTTACATTTTCCTTACATCGGAAATACCTTGGTGCTCCAAAAGCTGCTAAGATAGCTGCTGCAACCCTTTTACCTTTGGAGAAATCCCTCTATCTAAAACTTATCAGTGGTGCTTCTTCAAATACAGTAGGTTTTTGCTATCCACTTGGGTTTCTTCTTGTTTGTTGGGTTGCTAAAAAAACTTAGGATGTTTTCTTCGAACTTAGGAGGTTTTGCAGTAGTCATCTTAAGAGCTGATTTCGCTGTAGCCAATCAAGCTACAGTATATATTTGTTTGTTCTTCATGTACATTAGTTTGTTATAGGTGTTTTTCTAAGACTTTGCCTATGAAACTACTGTACACAACAATAAAACTGCAATACATCCAAAGTGAACTACTGTACACCATGAGCAAACTACGGTATACTGCAGCCTGTTGACTGCAGCAAAATCAGGCCTCACAACCCCTATATATAGTTACACAAGGTATCTTGTGGGCATCAAATATTGATGCATATCCCCGGCATTTTTTTCCGATATCCACTATTCGATATGCTTAGCTTTAACCCAATAAGATACCAATAGATATTAAGAACATGCTCATTACCGTGCACAAGGTTGAGGAAATTGAACATACACCAAAATAGACTGGCAGAACACAGTAAAAACACATAAATATTAGTTCACATGCACCATTGGTTATCCGGAGGAGAAGAGTATAAACAATCATACGTTCGTAGGATCAGCAAGAACACCATCGCCATCATCATCTGGAACTACTCCAAAATTGAGGTCAATGGACCTTTTCCATTCTGGAGTAGGCGGGCAGCTAATCCAATCAGGTTTACGCTCATGATAAAAAGTATACAATGTATCAATATAGTCCTCCTTGTAGATCCCTGGAGGGCGGGCCTCGGAAAACTTTTGTATGGCCTGTAAATAGGCAAAGAAAGCATCAAAGAAGTAATGCGCACTCCAGGTATTAAGCACAGACAAACAGATCAGAAACTACGTACGTCAGAGACAGAGATTGGCATTGTGCGCATAAGGTAGTGGACAATCATGTAACCAGTCCGGTTGTGCCCGTGTGTGCAGTGGACAAGAACATATCTTTTTGCAGCCTTTTGGTAATGGAAGAATTGCCTGACCTGACAAGTCATTAAGGTAGTCAAGACAGACCCACAAAACTGCAGAATGCACAAACTAACCGTGAAGAACTTATGTGCAGGAAAACATAGATTATCATACAAGGTAGCACAAAAAGCATTGTCAATGACAATGCCTTACGGTTGAGTAGGTTAGAATATTGTAATACAGAGAGGGACCAGCAATGCGATAAAAACATATAGCTAGAAGACAAATAAAAAAAAAAATTAATTTCACAATAACACCTTATGTTTTAATGCTTTCCACTTAGACATGTGTCACATTCTGGTGAAAAGTATCCCATGATAACTTCTATTCTGATATTAACTCAAGATTGAAGGTATAATACAATTTCTAAGCAAGCATTAAACTACATTGATTTTCAGTATTTATTGATGGAATTCCAATGATATATTTACTCAAATGTATTCATTAGCAGGATTATGAGAGTATTTTTTAGTGTTTAAATTGGAAAAGGTATGAGAATACAAGAAGTTCTACAGATAATAGAAGGAAAAAAGTTTTTAGTGGAGAACACCAAGAATAGAAAGTGGAAGAGACACTATAAAAAACTACTATAGAGACAACCAATTCGTAAATACCGCCAATCACTTCCATGAGTCATCAGGTATGCCATACAATGAGTTAAATGTGTAAAATATGTTGCACAATGAGTTGCTGGAGCCAGGATACCCAACGAAAGCAAACAGACAGAAAAGATCCAAGACCTATGCTATCAGTTCAACTGAAATAAGAGAAAAAAAATACAGCATTCTTACTTCAAAGAAAAAAGTATTTACTGATGCATTATCAGGCACAGAATCTCGTCCTTGGCACCGTATCTGTAAAAGATATTACGTAGAACACCCTCAATATAGAATATATATGATAAATAAATAAACAGAAACAATAGGAGAGGAAACCCACCTTCAAGTGTTTCACGTTCTTATTTGTAAATTCATTCGGGTAGTAATACCGATCCGTGTTTGTCAAATCAACCACCATACCAAGCTGAAATAAACGCATTGAAAAAGAGAACACAATGATTCCATCAAATCACACACCCAAGAAACAAGATAATAAATCCAACGCTCCTGTCAAAAATTAGGGGAAAATCCATAACAACCATATGTTTAGAGATTGGGATCATATGGTGTGACTCAAAAGAGAAAGGGAAAGAAATTCAAAGAAAATCTTTAAATATGATATGGTGTTGTCACAAACTCAAGAATATTGTAACTTCTGGAAACTCAAGAACTCTGTGCCCTTAAGTGGAAAATGGGCCCTCATATCCATGTAACAACTCATGTAATGGGAGGAAGGTCTGACTTCGTATTTGTTGTTGTGTTTCAATGCTTGGGAAACATGAAATTCATATCCATAAAACAACTCATGTAATGGGAGGGTCTGACTTCGTGTTTGTTGTTGTGTTTTAATGCTTGGGAAACATGAAATTCACTAAACAACCATCTGCTTGTAAAATGTCTATAAATCAATCGAAAAAGGACACTGAACAGGGAAGTCCGGTGAGCGCTATGAATGAGAATAGTGTCAAAAGAGAAAAACCGCCAAATTCAGAAAATATTTGCTTGCTCATTGGTATACCACATAAACAGAGCCGTAGAAAAAATAAAAGTTCTATGAACAGAATGAGACTGAATAGGTTTGTGCAAGAAATTGGTGGAGTAAGAAATAGAAATCTCTTAATTTTCCATATTTGAGTTTAAAACAGCCATGCCAAGTAGATTATTTGGATTCGTTTAGGGATGAGCTTATTCCAGATTCTGTAATTAATCATCCAACGGCAAAAATGATTTTTTTAAGGATTTAACTGGAAAAAATGATTTGTTTAGGATCACGTTAAATCCTAAAGGCAGAAATAGTCATTCTGCATGTCCTACAACCACTCTATCAAAAGTCTAAACCGATGATGGAAGACCCGCTAATGTATATCTTAACATCCTTCTCTCACAAAAGGTCATAGGGGTTATGAATTGTGAACAGCACTGTCCAATCCATACCAAATAAGATCCATATAATAAACCACATACACAGTAACAAATGGGGGAAAGGCAAAAAGGCCGGGATTGAACTCATGATCTCATGTCTCTGATATCATATCGTGGAATCAACTTCACCAAAAATCCGAAATGATAATAGAAGACTCACTAATATATATCTTAACACTGCCTATAGAATGACAACAGTAAAAAGCATCGAGCAGAGGAAGTCTCCTTAAAACACCTTTGGTCAAGGTGCCAGCCAAATAGAACTTTAGTCACTAAGATGCATAACAAAATCATTTCCTTAAGTGATAAAGAAGCCACAAAAATAAATGAAAACATTTTGTAGAAGAAGCATGTCCTAAGTAAGAGCATAGTAGCACCCATCAGCCATGTGAACCTCACTCCAGAAGACGCTCCTAGATCCTACCGTAACCAGATGAAGTGATAAACAACACCAGTACTTTAGCTTGTAATGCATAGCATACCGGGTTGGGAGTAGCAAATCAAATAGAGAATATTTGACAATATATCGAGGATATGTATTAATATTTGATACCCAATCGATACCATATGTAACTGCATATATATTTATATATTTAGAAAAAGGATATGTGGCTAGCATATATAAGGTTCTATGTGGGTAAATCATTGGATTTGAAGATCAATGATTGAGAGTCAAAGTACATTCCTCCCTTTCAATTAATGCAAAAACGAATTTTTAATCTCAATCATTAATTTGAAGATCCAATGATCTAACCACATATAACTCTAAGTGTGGTTAGATATATTTCTGTTCGCATTCATAAATATAGGAAATTATGAGTTCTCTTTACTTTTATACTTCGAGAATTAAAAATTCTATAAAAAAAAAGTTCCCAATCCCATGACCATAAACATGGTCTCAGTCCCATTATGACCAAGCAAAAGTGGGTCCAAACCTACGAGTACCAATATGTGCTTGCAACTTATCGCATATTTGTCGAGCGAATTATTACCTAGTAGGAGCAGAGTCCATGGATATAACATGTTAATAATTAGTTTACTTTTTATCATAGTTAGTTAACATATGACAGGTTCAGAGTAATATGACATTAAAACTTAATTTATTAAGTTTTAACCGTAATCAGTTCTGGTTTGTGACGATTCACAGGAAGTACCACTTTAAAAACTTATTTTAAAGGAGGTACCACAAACAAACTTTTATAACCATAAGGCACCACCCCACCTCTCTCATCTCCCACCTCCTCCCGACACAGTCCTTCACTACCACCACCACCAACCCATTGCTGTCGATCCTCCACTTGTCGCGGTTGCAACTACTTCTCTGATCATCGTCATGGTTGCTATCGACGCTTCATCTCCCAGATCGCCTGAGAGCAGTGCCAGGGATAATCATGGAGGGACTCCTTCACGGAGGACTAGGGCTCATTCAACGAACCTATCGCTACCAATGCATCCAACCCCATCGTTCCTCCTCTAAGGGCAACGACGGTTGGGACGAGGCCGAAGGAAGTTGGCAAGGCAATAGGGTCCACCTGGCTAGAGGTGGGTTGAGGTGCTGGAGGTGATGTGATGCGAGTGCAAGGGCAGCATCAGAATGAAATTGTAAATAAAAGGAGTGAATTCGACGATGGTTGTCGTGGAATGAAGGCAAGGGGGTGGGGAGACAGGCATACTAGTGGTTCCGACTATATTCCAACGGACGTACTAGTTGCTTTGGCCAAATTTCGATGGACGTACTAATTGTCCCGGTCGGATTTCGACGAACATATTATTTGCTTCAACATACTAGTATGCATATTAGACATACTACTAAGCAGAATAGATGTACTGCTAGATGTTTAGTCATACTACTTAGTCCTAGTGATACCTTGTGAAAATTTAGGATTGCAGGTGGTACCTTCTCAGAATAAAATCTTCCAAATGATATTTCCCACGGATTGTCCCTTTTGGTTTTACCTCAAGCTTTCCCAGAAGTTCACACTTATGGCCTATCTGTTATCTTAATTTATAGTAGAAGAATCTTAGTTCAAACAATAAATGTATTCTATTTGTGTAATGAACCATCAACTTTGATGGTTATAAAAACTACGCCAATTATTTTCACCAAAAAAACTATGTTCCATTCATTATTTTTGTGCATTTTGTTCAGGCATTGTTAATTTCATAGGGGTAGGGTTCAATATACACAATCCAAAACAGATGGGCCTTGGTGGGCGATTAAGGACCCTATAAGTTTTGATGTGTTTTTTCACCCGTGGGTGAAAATGCTCAAACATGTTCTACAGATCCAATGACCCAACCCAAAGTGTTTGACAGGCCTAGTTCTATTATACATCTAGGATTTCATATATTTGATCAAGTCTACCATTAAACAATCTACATAAATACTTTCCTCGGTCTCAATATACTTGTAACAATTTGACCACGTGCATTTGCCCATGCAAACTTTGACCGCGTCACGGGATAAGATATCATTTTTTGTAAAATTATGATGAAACACTAATGATAATTTAAATTACGTATTTTAACCAAATGCCAATGACTTAACTTTGTTGTATCCTTAAGAGAAGAATAAAACTCCTTAACATGTGGGTATATTGGGGACAGAGGGTGTATAAGATAGACATAACGAGGTTACACCACTTGCGATTTTGTCAAGGCAAGAGTTTAAAGTACGAGGATTTCCAATGTTTTGAGACTACCAGACAATGAACCAATGAGGAAGACATGAAAAATGTTGAAGAAAAACACTACCTTAGCTTTTTCTTCTTTGCTTGCCTTTTCTAAAAACATCAATTGAAACTTCTTTGAAAAACGAAGAAAAAAATAATATGCACTCAATTTTTCAAAGTGGCAAATGATGAATAATGGCAATGCGATGTGCCATAAATTTAATACTATGAACTTTCCATACTGTTCTGTGCCTATATCAAAACGAAATGGAAAAAAACACACCATACGACTTTGTCGAATATCAGGTAAAAAATTGATGGATATAATAGGTCAAACAAGACACATTAGTAACATAACAACTTTTTCAATATTGGATTTTTTGAGCATATCGTATCATAAGACTGTTGAAAAACATCAGCCAATAATGAATTTAATATGAACACTCTGAAGCCAGAAAAACAACTTGCAATTTGTTTCCTAGAAAACCAATTGTAAAACCAACAGAGCACTTTTGTACTAGTAGTCCTAAGTAGAAAGAAACAGCAAAGGCAAAAGCTAAGATGTTCCCGTCACGTATAGTGTTTGGAAAGGACGAAATATACAATTTTTCCATGTTATAATATCCTCAAGAAGTGTCAAAGCCCTTGACCATATAGTAGGGGGATGGATACTTATCAAAAAGCCAACCATAATTGCTACCTAATTAGGAGGGAAAATGCAAAGAATTTAGATAGAAGCATTCATATGACTGGCTGCAACCTTGAGAAATACAGATTACACAGTTAACACCATGCACAAACCTTCAGACTATCAGCACCCTGTTCCTTCAGAAGGATGGGCCATTCACCAGGTCCAACCTGCTGCTATTTCCCAAGCATATTTAATAACATTGCTATCAATAATTCAATATACACTATAAAGTGTTCTGAAGGACACCCACCAACACTTCCTTGCAAAACTTTCATTCTCATTAATAAAGGTCCTAGCACAGCTGAATAAAGCGTACCTAGTCCTTCAACAATTGCACAAATTTACAACATGGAACAACTTTCCAACGTCTAAACAGCATAGCAAATCAAACATAATTCAACCATCGAATCAGGCAAGTCAAATAATATACCATAAGCAAAAACCCATGAATATCTCTGAATTCACTTGTAGATATCCCAAAAAAATCAATTCACTTGCAGAATTATCATGTTCAAGAAAGCTTAAAAAACGAAGAGAAATGCTGAGCAAAGTTACTTAGACATCATTCTTCAGCACCATCTCTCGTGCAAGAGCTCGAAACATTTTCATAACTTTTAGCTTTTCTATACGTCCCGAATTTCCTCTAAGTTTCCAAAGACACTCATCCCTAGGACACCCTTGACCCACCCAACCCCTCTCATCTTCTAATCTCACGAGGCAGAGTAAATACCCATTTCTACATCCAAAAACTGCAAACCCCATAAACCTATTCTTAGCTCTAAAACCCTCTACTTCCATTTACTCCATCATTTACCCTTCTGCCTTCGAGTCCCTCCCTCTTATTATCCAACCTTAGAATCTAAACAAGTTTCAATGGACTCACTGTAGGAAAGCAACAATATCAGCTGAAAGAGGAAGTACAGCCAATACAGTAAACACTTATCTGTTTACTAATCTAACATCAGAATACCTCCCTGTGAAAACCAATACACAGAGACTCATCTATCAAAACCGTCAATCAATGATATCTCCCTTGAGAGAGATTCTCAGCAGCAATAACGTCTGTGAAGTATATGGCTACATGGAGGGCCAGCCTTGGAAAATTCAGAAAGCATAAGTGGCATATTTAATTCTTTTAAGCTATTTTATGCTATTCAGAAAGGCTATAAGGTAGAGGAAGATGGGGAGGTATGGGAATCGAGGTTTTCCAAAGGTGGACAGGGCAATAGGCGGAACGTGTAGTGAAAAAACAAAAGACGACAAAAGGGTATCACAGTGCTAGCCACCCAGCTTTACCTTCAATAAGGCAAACTACACAGCACCTATTCAATAGGAACAGGACAACACCAATACCTTTTATGAGTTTAAGCTTAAAAGTAATCAGCTTGGACACTTATCCAACACCAACACCTTTTGAGTTCAAGCTTAAAAGTAATCAGCTTGGACACTTATCCAAAAGGGTATCACAGTGCTAGCCACCCAGCTTTACCTTCAATAAGGCAAACTACACAGCACCTATTCAATAGGAACAGGACAACACCAATACCTTTTATGAGTTTAAGCTTAAAAGTAATCAGCTTGGACACTTATCCAACACCAACACCTTTTGAGTTCAAGCTTAAAAGTAATCAGCTTGGACACTTATCCAAAAGGGTATCACAGTGCTAGCCACCCAGCTTTACCTTCAATAAGGCAAACTACACAGCACCTATTCAATAGGAACAGGACAACACCAACACCTTTTATGAGTTTAAGCTTAAAAGTAATCAGCTTGGACACTTATCCAAGTCCATCCAATAAACCGAAGTAATCAATCAACTTAGATATTAAAATAAAAGGAGATAGCCATCTATAGCTTTAGGCACTTACTATTTTCCCTGTGTTAAAATGGCGAAACACTTGCTTGGACGAGTACCGTTTTCCAGCAGGAACAGCATCATTGAACCTTTCCCCAAGAGGAACTTTAGACGGTAGGATATAATATATCTCCTTGCCGAAGTTAGGGCAATCCAACCAACCTATAATATGCAAACAAAACATCAAAGTGGAGAGTTGATAATTTAAAATATTACAAAGCAAAGAGCACTTCACATGCCGTAGAAATAGGGATGGACATTATAATCCGCTCTGCTCCGTCCCATACACAACGGGTTTTTTTACGTGTTGAGCGGGACGGGACACGGATTGATCGGTTTTGTGAAAGTAAAGGGGCGAAACGAAGCGGGACGATCAAAATTCGCTAAGTAACAGAACGATGGGATGAAAATCCGCGAGGTGTGAGATAAAATTTAACCGATGGAAAATATGTTATTCCATATGTTTTATAATTTATAATATATACTCAAATAAGTATATTTTTATTGTTGATTGTGCAAGTAACACTGAGTATAACAATATTTTTTCATGGATAAAAATGTAACTCAAATAAGTATTTTTTTTTCTTCCTTTAAAAAAGAAAAAAATGCATTTAACCTCCCGAGTTTTCGACCTTTTGCACTTTCTCTCCCTCAATGTCACCCTATGAATGGTTTCCTGCCAAAAAAAAAATATATGCTTTCGAGAATCATGTGCCAAAAATCAAGGTTTTTTTCAAAATTTAGGGGGTTAAGTGTTTATTTCCAAAAATAAGAGGGGCAAAATACAAAAGAAGGAAAGTTCAAGAGGTTAAATGCTATTTTTCGTTTTAAAATATTAAATAAGCAACTCAAACAAGTAACTTTTCATGGCAAGAAGCTTAAGGGGAGTTGTTACCGAAGAGAATATGAGCTCCTCATTTGAACAAATATAAGTTCAAATGACGGAGTGAACTTATATTTGTTAAACAGAGTCTTTAAAAATGACGCAGTGACGAAGCCGATTACTGGGATACGGAGCAAATTTTAGTTAAACAGAGTAGATTCATGGGGAAATTGACGGATGCGGATCGGGGTAGAAATCTAACGGGGCATAAACGGAACGGAGGAATTTTGATCCGCTTTCTCATGGAATGGAGACGGGGGACGGGATAGAATTAACGAAGTAAGAACGGATTTCCCCCCATCTGCTCCGAATCCGCTCTATCCCCATCTCTACATAGAAGGAAG
>LIEC01010456.1:0-17155 GCA_001925005.1 Drosera capensis | reverse complement strand
TCATCACGCAAATCCTCTCGCATCGATTGCCCTTATCTGTTTTCCCATTACAACACGGGACTGCTAGATCTTAGATTGGATTAAATTCTCTCCCTCAAAACCCTAGATTCTGTAATTCGATTTTTTCATCTCCCAATTCACTTTCTCCATTCAGGTACTCAATTCTCCTCTATTCAATTGGATTTGTAGATCAGTTGCATGTTTTACTGAATTGAGCAGCTGTGATTGTGAATTTGTGATTGCGATTTCGGATTTGGGGTGTAATGATGCTGTGGTTTTCGTTGGATTTGGAATTTTGATTGTTGTGTGGTGGAATTGGTGTTGTGATTGGACAATGTGGGGGGGGGGGGTTTGTGATAAAAAGAGCAAATTTTGTGTGTGTATTGTGTGTTTAGTGATGCAAAACGTGGATTTGTGATGTATTGTGGGTGAAATGTTGGCGCTTTGGAATTGGATTTTAGGTTTGAAGGTTTGGTGCTTGAGCTCATGAGCTGCATTGCGGAGGAAAGGGAAAGGTGTGTCACCGTTACGGTGAATTCGCCTTTGCGCTAGGGGTTCATCAGTTAATGGTTTCGATTTGAAGGAAACCTAGTCCGTTGATTGGAATTTTGGTGTGTTTAGTTATATTGGCTAATCATTCAATAATTTGCGCTTGCACTTGCTAAGTTTAAGTGAGAATTGAGAAATTGAGAATTTGAGATAGATAGTTAATTTATGGCCATTGAGGCCGTCAAACTAGTTACTAGTTTATAAGCTATGTGTTTTATTTTGTAATTTCTATGCATAGTTGATGCTCCCCTAGTTGTAACGATGCATGGTAATATTAAGACTATGTTTGGGGTATTCATGTTGGTGGATTGTAATGCGTGCAGGTCAAGTAAGATAATTAAGATTAGCTTTCTGTGAAAGTTGTCATCTTGCATGTTTGTTTGTGTGAACTTGTTATGTTTTTTTTATGTTACTCTAGATTACATAAGCCGCCGCCCATGGAGATGCCATTTTTTCCCCTCTCGCAATGTGTTGGGATCCATAGCTGTTAATGCACTGCAGTGCATAAAATTCTTGGTTCTTTTCTTTCACTGTTTATTTCAATTGACTTGAGGAGTGAACATAGAAATGGATATTTAATGCTTTCGCAGTAGAGTCGTTTTTTCCCAAGCTTCGGTGCTGTTGAGCACTTCAGTGTTGTAACCCAAAGGGGGGAATTTTTCGGGGGAAAAAAGCCTTGCAGAATGCCGTAAAGGAAAAGGATGATTCTTCCAATTGACCATGCAAACCGCAGCTTTGTGGGTATGTAGCTCTAGAGAATTTCTTGGGTATCATTAGGTGTTGGAAACCTGTAACTGTAGCTCTTCTTTCTATGGCACGTCTGGTTCTATTCCCATTTTATGCAGTGGAAATCACAGATGATTCTCATTTGGTTTTGTTTTAACTTTCAGTTTCTGGTATTCAAATTCATTTCCAGCATGCGAAGCACTCTGGAGAAGGATGATTAATCAATATATGATAGGTTAAGAGCTGCTTCAATTATTGAAGTCACTAGAGTAAACCCTCCCACAGATCTGCTAAATACCGCAAAGGACCAAAGTAGTTTCAACTGACGCCACCATGTTGGAGCAACAACTTATACAGAGCAACAGGGCCTCAAGAAATCAGGGGGCCCGAAAGACGAGCTTCTCTAGTCCTAGCAGTTCATTCGCTTCAAGGAAGCAAGGCAGGAAGGCGGAAAACCCAAGCCGGTTCGTTCCAACTTTGGTGCAGCAACTGGACATTGTGTTGCCGTCTTGGGTATGCAAGAATGCTGCTTGCAGAGCTGTTCTATCTTTGGATGACTCATTTTGTAGAAGGTGTTCTTGCTGCATATGCCACCAATTTGATGACAATAAAGACCCTAGTCTTTGGTTGCTTTGTGAATCTGATTCTCCCGAGAGTGATTCTTGCGGGCTGTCCTGCCACATTGAGTGTGCACTCAGAAAAGAGAAGGTTGGTGTTGTTAATCTTGGGCAGTTCATGGAGTTGGATGGAAGCTACTGTTGTGCTTCATGTGGAAAAATCTCAGGGATTCTCCGGTGAGTAAATTTTCATGCACCTACCAGTATGTTGGTTAGTATTGAAAGACTTGCGACGGTAATTATGAACCTATGATTCAAATAATATTTTTTTAATACATTCCTAAGTTAGTCGATGGGGTTAGTTATGAATGTGACACAAGTCACGTGCTGGAATCCTATTATCCCGTAATGTAACTCTTAACATATTATACATGCCTCAAGTACTAAGAGTGACATTAGCATGGAGGGTTAGGACACAAATAACATTCATGAGTCTTCGATTACAAGCTTGAGCTTTTGATAGAAAGGTTCCTCAACAAGAAATTCTAGTTTAATTTCAATTCGGTTTTCTTTCTTTGTCTTTAGTTGATGTGTCTGATTTATGATTCAATTATACAGATCCTGGAAGAAGCAGCTGGTGACAGCAAAAGAGGCTCGCCGCGTAGATGTCCTTTGTCACCGGATCTTGCTGAGCTATAGGCTTTTGGATGGCACTTCCAGGTTCAAGGAACTTCACGAGGTTGTAAGCGACGCAAAGAAGAAGCTAGAGGAAGAGTTAGGTCCCCTACATGGGGACTCCATCAACATGGCACGTGGCATTGTAAGTCGTCTCTCTGTGGCCGGTTATGTACAGAAACTATGCTCTTGTGCGATTGAGAAAGCAGATGAGTGGCTTGCATCTGCTTCAACTGGGAGTCCTAATGGCAGAGGTTGGAATATCTTTTTCTTTTCACTTTAGACATTCTGCCGTAGTCTCCTTTTCGTTTGATTTATGAAATTATTAATTTTTCCATGTCATATGTTGTTTGCAGTGGATTCACTTCCAGCAGCTTGCAGGTTCCAGTTTGAGGAAATAACATCTTCCTCCCTTTCTATAGTACTAATTGAACTCCCAATACCACGGACAGACCTTATCAAAGGGTACAAGCTATGGCTTTGTAAGAGTTTACAGGAAACCTTCTCAAAAGAGCCCGTTAGCACCTTTCCTAGGGAAAAGAGAAGAATCTCCATATCCAAACTACAGCCGTGCACCGAGTACACGTTTCGGATAATTTCCTACACTGAGGCTGGTGACCTCGGACACTCGGAGGCAAAATGCTTTACAAAGAGTGTTGAAATTGGCCATAAGAAAGCAGACACATTACCGGCCAAGAAAGAACCTCAATCCGTAGAAGGAAGCTCATCAACAGTGAAGGGACTTGGTGAAGATGGATCGTCCACTGGATTTATGGTTCGCGACCTTGGGAAAATCCTCCAGCTCGCTTGGTCTCAAGAGCAAGGCTTCCGAGAGGGATCTTGCAGCGTTGTTGTAGAGAAGTGCTGTGATGGGGGCAAACCCAATATAGAACACCAATCGCCACCTCTGTCCCGTGACCTTGACCTAAATGTGGCCTCTGTTCCTGATCTAAACGAGGACCTTGTCCCCCCATTCGATTTCTCTAGGGATGAGGATGATGGATGCACTTTGGAACGAGCTGCGGTACCCATTGATGATTCTGCTTCTCATGACTGTGAGAAGAACGGTCAGGTAGGGTCACACGGAAGTGGAGATTCGCACGAGTGGGCAGTTGTTCCCCATGGAGAGAATAGGCGTAAGCGGGTCTTTAGTGCAAACGAGGAAACCACCCTTGAAGGTGATAGCACCTTAGTTAATGGCCCAACATCCGAAGTTTTTGCCGGGCCTGGAAACTTGGATGAGAACTTTGAATCCTGTGTAAAGGCGATCCGGCGGCTGGAATGCCAGGGTTACATAGAAGCAGAATTTAGATTGAAGCTGTTGACATGGTTCAGTCTCAGATCAACTGAGCAGGAGCGCCGTGTAGTGAACACTTTTATCAGGACTCTCAGTGATGACCCGAAAAGCTTAGCGGGTCAGCTGGTGGATTCCTTTACGGATATGATTTCAAGCAAGAGAAAGCGGAATGGTTTCTGCAATAAACTATGGCACTAGGCCATCATCATGGATGATTAGTCTACCGTAGCTTCTTCTCCAAAGATCCACATTGACGAATTTGTACATGTGATTTTCCTTGCGATCTCATTAAGCAATAGCTTCATTTGATCACTGCGATGGTATCAAAAGTTCTCTTCGGCTAAATTATTTTGGATGCAGGTAAGGTGACTACTCGCATTTGTTCTATGGTTAATTGAATTGCTATATTAGTTCGGCTGTTAATGGCGTTTGTCTCCGGAAAAGTACATTGTGTAATTGTTTTCCTTCTGTCGTTAACAGAAGGTCATTCAATGGAACGATTATTTTATGGGTTCTTGTTTCTTGTTCGTCCTCTTTGAGCACTCTGTAGATCCTTCGACTTCATTGTTTGTGCGTCCCCGTTGTATCAGTCTAATCTCGAAATAGCTCTCTAGCGTTGCTGAATGTTGAAGATTCAATTTTTTTTAAGGGAGCAAGGGGGATCTATCGCTTAAGTCCTCGGTAAAAAAAGAAACTCTAAGAACCTAAGATCAGTCAAATGGAAGTTAGAACGGCTCACAACAATGCAAGCATGACCAAGCTCAACATATGCATCACTCCAAACTACACGTTAATAACATTTCAACGAAACATAGTCGTCTTATATAATCAAATCAACAAGCATAACACTTTATTTATACGTCTTGATTGTGAGGATAACTATTCTAAACTCATCAACTCTCATGCAAGGAAGGACCAAAAAACTAAAATCTATTTATGATATGAGCTCAACCAACATCAACTCGAATACAAAGTTCACAAGAAATATAACAAAATTAGGTACAATAAACGATCCAAAACAATTTGACACAAAAAATTTCAAATAAGGTATAAGAGATCAATCTATTTGATTTGAGGAGGTAATGGGCATATAGGTGAAGAAAGAAGGAGGAAAAAATAATAGTTCAAGTGAACTAAGCCAAACTTTTACAGAAACATCATTTTGACATTGACTTCATCAACTCCTTCTGGTAACGATCAAGCATCCCATCATAATCATCGTTTCACAACAAAAATTATATCACTTCTCACCTAGGAAACCATTACGCATCTACAACAATTAGGCATTGTTATGAATCCGATCCAAATTCAATCCAAGAATATGATGAATCCGAATAGCACAATCAAGTAATGATCAAACACGAACAATAAATAAAGTAACAACACGTAATATTTAACGTGTGAAAAACTCGATTGTCGGGAGAAAAAATCCCACAAGAAACAATCCAGTAATCGAATAACACGATTATAACGATTGTCTCTTTCGATCTCTCAATATCTCTTATCTTTCGTTCAAACTCTAGAGAAAGTCTATCACAATATAAGGACAACCCTCGAAAACCTCTCACCTTCGTTCTCCTCAACTATAAGAAAACTCTAATACATATGATATATATATATATATAGGCTCAAATAAAATAGAAGATAAAAAACACAGAGTTTTTTCTCGCCACACCAGACACAACCGTGTCACACTAGACATGATCCATTCTAGACCGTGTTTCAAGCATCTTGTTCTCTCATCACGCACGGCCATGTCTGCACACGCTCAACCGTGTCTCCTGCTGCATCTAATCTCGAGACAAATTTCAACAATCTTCACCTCTGTCAAAGAGGACTCGAATGCCTGTTTGATCTTTCGAAACACCCAGATTGAGTAAATCATCTCGTACCTCTCTCGGACACGACCTTGTATCCCGTTTCCTGTGGTAGGGACGCTCCACCACACTCTTCATTATTGAAAAAATCGAGACCTTAATGACAAGGTTCATTACCTTTACTTCCACCTTCGGCACCCACCTATACCAACCAGTTATCCTAGATGATGCTCTACCCCCTTCAGTCCTCTCTGTCATCCACTGATCTTTGACACCTACGCCTCTTGTGCCACTAGAGCTATTCGCAGTCTGCACCTCTCCTACTTTACGCCTCACAAGTAATTTACATTCCATAATCTTGACTCCACCAAATCCGATAGCCCTTTGATGACTGACTGGAATTACTTCATCTATACGCGAACCTAATGAGACCGTGTCACCTGAATCATCCCTCGCCTTCCTAACACTTCAACATTGTCTTCTGTTTCGATTCTCGTATGACTATCCTCGAAGCACTGTCTTCACAACCGCGTTTTCAATCAATCTATACTGACTGTGAACCTTTTGAGCCTTTATCGCAAGCATGGCGCCTCTACATATCCTTGTAATTTCATCCACCCTTCACGAATATTTTGCAACACTTGGAATCTAATGCACAATCTGATATCAGATTTTTCCTCACATTAGAAACAAATTTGACACCTCCCAAAGTACGAACGATCCCATCAAACATGAAAGAACTTGAAAAATTTCTTAAAATTTAATTTCACAACAATTAAAATGAATAGTTCAATTATCGTATGTTATAATTTATTTTGTAGAGTTATAAGACTTGTTTGATGATATAATAGTGAAAGATACAAATTATGGATGAAATACAACCCTACTATGCAAATACGATAAAATACGATCTTAATACGAAAATACTATTTTTATATGAAAATGACCTAAACCTAATTTTGACATATTTTTTAATGTCAATTTCTACTCCACCTAAATTAGATTATTATCCACTAATTATCCATTAAATATCCACTAATTATCCACTTATTTTTCACTTAATTATTTTAATCAATTTAGTTTTTTATAAATACAATCTTTCTTCTCCTTAGAAAAATTTCTTACAAACATAAAAACACTCGTTATCATATAAGAGAAGAGATAAACAAAAGAAGAAAAGAAGAAGAGTCTGAGAAGAAGATGAGAAGCTAGGGTTATAAGGCAACGATGATCATTCACCATAAAATATCCGGAGGTGAACTTCTTGTTTAGATATTTTATGAAAAATCATAAGCACTGTAATAAATTTCGATTTTAATATATGTTGAACGCTCACATATCTAGTTTTTGATAAAGTTCATAGATCATGATTTGGAATTTAGACTTTCAAGGATAAATTAAAACATACGGATATATTAATCTATATGGATGACTTTGTGAGTTGATATGAAATTACACAGTATGATTTAGAATACAATCTGTATATCAATAGAAAGGTCTTGAAGTCTAGTTTTTAGAATATGTTAAAAATCCATATTTGGAGTTGTATGTAAGAAGTTATGAGCAGATTACTAAAGCAAGATCAAATAGTTTGATCTAACAGAAAATATAAATTTGAACGAATAAATTACTATTATTTGTAAGTTTTCATGATGAAAAATATAATTCTATGGAAATATTATACATTCTAGTTTATATATAATTTTACAAATAATTTTTTGAACTATATACGAGAAGTTATAGATTTAAACGTGTCGAAGGATCATATTCGAAAGAATTCGAAAATGAACTGTTTTGATCTCGAAACAACTCTAAATATTCATAAACACTTCTAATAATGATAAATATATAAAATCATTATCATGAACTATCAAAATAAGTATCAAAAGCTTTTCTTAAAGTTTGGCACCACCACTTTACTATGACGGTTTTTCAAGAAGTATGAACAAATATTCTTAACTCCATAAAATGTACAATCATTCACTAGGGTGTGCCTTAATACGCATATCCTATTTTATTATAGGACTCAGGGACGCTGCTCGTTGTCACTTAAGGACGAGGCTGAATTTGTACATGTGAAAAACTATGATAAAAAATAACGTTTAGATTTATTGTGTGTGGCGACACGTATTATTATACTATGAGTAGAATAATATGTGTTGAAAACTTTGATCATAGTCACAAATTATATTTGACATAAAATGTATTCCGACGCACCTTATTACCTATCAGTTGCTGTGTGGCGTGATAAGATGATTTGTGTGTTCGTGTTATGTCTTATTTGATGGTATAAAGAGGATGAGTGAGTGAAACAAGTGTAAATTCATAATTGGTGGGACAACTCCGTGGTATAAAACACAAATAACATTGTGTCTATCGCATTTGTTATACGATGACTTAATGGTGACATTCTTTCATCGACCTTGTGAGGTCATTTTGGTATGAGGGTATCTCACTATAGGAGTCCCTCAGCTCCAGTTTGGCTGATCCTCTCTCGTGGATGTCTTTTTTATTAATGCTGAAAAGAGCCTACTTATGAAATTGAATGAGTCTCACCGAGGACATGATTATAATATTGAGGGTATTTATTATCTGTCGTCTCTGTGTGATTGATATGACGATCTATATAACGAATCCTTGAGCGCAAAAAGTACATGAGCGTGATTTAAATGTAGTGCTCTGCCACTTTAGTAAAAACCCAAATTGATCTTACACCGGTAGATAAGAAAATAAAAAAGGCAAGTAATAATGAGTTCAACAAAAGACCTACTAAGAAACGTGTATGTTTCAAGGACTCCATGTCTCACGGGGTGAGGGAATCATCTGATATCCACGTTCGGAATCATCTTGGATTTTATTGTTTGCTATTTTATAGTTGTATAAATAGCAAAGCCAGTTTTGTAGAAGATAAGTGAGTAAAATACAGTTTTGTCCATTCTTTCATTTCTTAAGTAGATCCATCAAACACTAAATAAACTGGTGAGAATCTTACCTTGGGGATCAAGAAGTTTAGCAAATCTCAAAGCTTCGGAATATGTTAAACTGGATGCCTCATAAGGAGAAATCACAACCAAAAAGATGGTGTCATCTTTTCCTATCTCATCAACCTACAATGAAGCAACTGACATTTATATCTTTCCAAAAATGAATAAATAAATGTTTAAAAAATAATCTAACAAGATAATACCAGAGCTGTATCAACAAGAGGGTTATCTATGCCCACGATATCAATGAACTTTTCCTCGAACATAGGACCGATGATATTAGAAAATAAACATCACGTGGGAAGAAAAACACTAGTAGTTTTTCGAGTTCGATCAATTTTGACAATGATAACAACTAAAGAAACTTTCCTTTATGTTACATTATACTAGCTGCTCTGGAGTAAAGTTCAAAAATCTATATCTCAAGCTCCTCCTGATCTCCTTTTTCTTGTAACTCATTCATATATCTCTTAATATTGCTCTTCATTATGAAGAAGTACCTCGCTGCTAACTTGAGGATGTAGTGAAGATCATCCATACACGTATATTGGTGGAGCAAATCTTCCTACATAATACACAAAAATTGAATTCAACAATACATATGATTTAAGAAAAAGATATAATCGGGTTCAACCATACAAATAATTGTATTACCTCCAAATAATTCCACGAATAAGGTAGAGCCACCAGTTTTGATTTCGCAAATGCTATCTTATTCCACAATGCATTTCTTCCAAGGTTATTAAATGGCGCATCCTCAAAGAACATAGTATGGAGTATTCTCTTCTCTTGTTGCCTTGAATCTACTATTCTACCAGTATCATACTGATGTAAGCCATGGAACCAAAAAGATGGTGTCATCTTTCCTTATCTCATCAACCTACAATGAAGCAACTAACATTTATATCTTTCCAAAATGAATAAATAAATATTTAAAAAATAATCTAACAAGATAATACCAAAGCAACATCAACAAGAGGGTTATCTATGCCAACGATATCAATGAACTTTCCCTCGAACATAGAACCGATGATATTTGAAATAAGCATCACGTGGGGAGAAAAACATTAGTCGTTTCTAGAGTTCGATCAATTTTGCCAATGATGACAACTAAAGAAACTTTCCTTTATGTTCCATTATCTTAACTGCTCTTGAGTGAAGTTCAAAGATTTGTATCGTAAGCTCCTCCCGGTCTCCTTTTTCTTGTAACTCATTCATATACCTCTTAATATTGCACTTTATTATGAAGAAGTACCTCGCTGCTAACTTGAGGATGTAGTGAAGATTATCCATACACGCATATTGGTGGAGTAAATGTTCCTACAAAATACACAAAATCGGATTCAACAATACATATGATTTAAGAAAAAGATACAATCGGGTTCAACCATACAAATAATTTTATTACCTCCGAATAATTCCACGGATAAGGTGGAGCCACCAGTTTTGATTTTGCAAATGCTATCTTATTCCACAATGCATTTATTCCAAGGTTATTAAATGACGCCTCCTCACAGAGCATAGTATAGAGTCTTCTCTTCTTTTGTTGCCCTAAATCTACTATTCTACGAGTATTATGCTCATGTATAGCAAGCCATGGAAACAAAAAGATGGTGTCATCTTTCCTTATCTCATCAACCTATAATGAAGCAACTGACATTTATATCTTTCCAAAAATGAATAAATAAATATTTTTAAAATAATCTAACAAGATAATACCAGAGCTGTATCAACAAGAGGGTTATCTATGCCAACGATATCAATGAACTTTTCCTCGAACATAGGACCGATGATATTAAAAATAAACACCACATGGGGAGAAAAACATTAGTCGTTTCTAGAGTTCGATCAATTTTGCCAATGATGACAACTAAAGAAACTTTCCTCTCTGTTCTATTATCTTAGCTGCTCTGCAGTGAAGTTCAAAGATCTGTATCTCAAGCTCTTTCCGGTCTGCCTCTTCTCTTAACTCATCCATATACCTCTTAAATTTGCTCTTCATCATGAAGAAATACCTTGCTACTAACTTGAGGATATAGTAAAGATTATCCATACACGCATATTGGTGAAACAAATGTTCCTATAAAATACACAAAATCGGATTCAACAATACATATGATTTATGAAAAAGATACGATCGGTCAACCATACAAATAATTCAATTACAACTGAATAATTCCATGAATAAGGTGGAGCCACCAGTTTTGATTTCGTAAATGCTATCTTATTCCACAATGCATTTCTTCCAAGGTTATTAAATGACGCGTCCTCAGAGAACATAGTATAGTCTTCTTTTCTCTTGTTGTCGTAAATCTACTATTCTGCCGGTATCATGTTGATGTATAGCAAGCCATGGAATATTAAAAGCATTGCCCGACAACGAATCCTTGAGCGTGGAAAGTGCATGAGCGTGATTTACATGTAGTGCTCTATCCATTTTAGTAAAAACACCAATTGATCTTACCCTTGTAGATAAGAAAATAAAAAAGGCAAGTAATAATAAATTCAACAAAAGACCTGCTAAGCAACGTGTATGTTTCAAGGACTCCATGTCTCACGAGGTGAGGGCATCATCTGATATCCACGTTCGGTATTATCTTCTATTTTATTATTTGCTATTTTATAGTTGTATAAATAGCAAAACCAATTTTGTAAAAGATAAGTGAGTGAAATACAGCTTTGTCCATTCTTTCATTTCTTAAGTAGACCCATCAAACACGAAATAAACCGATGAGGATCTCACCTTGGGGATCAAGAAGTTTAGCAAACCTCAGTGCTTCAAAATAAGTTAAACTTAATGCCTCATAAGCAGGAACCACAACAAAAAAGATGGTGTTATCTTTTCCTATCTCATCAACCTACAATGAAACAACTGACATTTATATCTTTCCAAAAATGAATAAATAAATATTTAAAGAATAATCTAACAAGATAATACCAGAGCTGCATCAACAAGAGGATTATCTATGCCTATGATATCAATAAACTTTTCCTCGAACATAGGACCTATGACATTAAAAATCAACATCACGTGGAGAGAAAAACACTAATTGTTTTTGGAGTTTGATCAATTTTGCCAATGATGACAACTCAAAAAACTTTCTTTTTTGTTCCATTATCTTAGCTGCTCTCGAGTGAAGTTCAAAGATCTGTATCTCAAGCTCATCCCAATCTTCCTCTTCTTATAACTCATTCATATACCTCTTAATATTGCTCTTTATTATGAAGAAGTGTCTTGCTGCTAACTTGAGGATGTGGTGAAGATAATCCATACACGCATATTGGTGGAGCAAATGTTCCTACAAAATACACAAAATCGGATTCAACAATACAAATGATTTAAGAAAAAGATACAATCGGGTTCAACCATACAAATAATTCTATTACCTCCGAATAATTCCACGGATAAGATGGAGCCACCAGTTTTGATTTCTCAATTGCTATCTTATTCCACAATGCATTTCTTCCAAGGTTATTAAATGACACGTCCTCAGAGAACATAGTATAGAGTCTTTTCTTCTCTTGTTGCCCTGAATCTACTATTCTGCTAGTATCATACTAATGTATTACAACCCATGGAATATTAAAAGTATTGCTCGACAACGAATCCTTGAGCGCGGAAAGTGCATGAGTGTGATTTACATATAGTGTTTTATCCACTTTAGTAAAAACACCAATTGATCTTACACCTGTAGATAAGAAAATAAAAAAGGCAAATAATAATGAGTTCAACAAAAGACCTGTTAAGCAACGTGTATGTTCCAAGGACTCCATGTCTCACAAGGTGAGGGCATCATCTGATATCCACGTTCGGTACCATCTTCTATTTTATTGTTTGCTATTTTTAGTTGTATAAATAGCAAAGTCAGTTTTGTAAAAGATAAGTGAGTGAAATACAGTTTTGTCCATTCTTTCATTTCTTAAGTAGTTCCATCAAACAATAAATAAACTGATGAGGATCTCATTTTGGGGATCAAGAAGTTTAGGAAACCTCAGTGCTTCAGAATAAGCTAAACTGGATGCCTCATAAGCAGGAAACACAATCAAAAAGATGGTGTTATCTTTTCCTATCTCAAAAACCTACAATGAATAAATAAATAAATATTTAAAAAATAATCTAACAAGATAATATCAGAGCAGAGCTACGTCAACAAAAGGGTTATCTATGCCCACGATATCAATGAACTTTCCCTCGAACATAGGACCTATGCCATTAAAAATCAATTCTTAAAAGAGAACTAGGATCTCAAACATACAATTAGCTGAACAACATATTGTACAGCACTAATCACTCTAGACATAAAGTTTGAGATAAACTTCATCAAGATTGTACATGATCCCCTGTCGCAGCGAGAACCTCCCAGCGAGAGCATATCGAAGCACACGTACCCCCATAAATACAATGAAAGCAAGCTTCTCAAACGTTGTCATCAGAAAATAAGTTGAAAGAATAAGAAGAGGACTAAATCAAAGTTCACATTGAAGAAGCTCCACTTTTTTATCACCATATCCCACTGCTGTAAAATCTTTAGCAACAGATTCATCTTTAGTAACATGAACAAAGGTGAGACAATTAGTGGCACCTTGCAGTGCATATTCATCTCTAGTAGGCTCCAGAAAATGTACAAGAAGAGTCAACGAATAGATTATTAAAAAAAAAAAAAAAAAAAGGTAAAAGGAGTCACACACAAAGTGGAAGCAGAGTCTGTTATTTTGTGATGAATTCTTTAAACGCAAGAGACTGAAAGTACAAACTTAAAGGAAAAAAAACTACAAACATTAAAAACATATCTAACCTCTTACGAAAAAAAACATTCAAATTGTGAAAACATACAACATACTACTAATTGTGAATTTTTACCAACACAAAATGGCCGATCAGAGCATTAAGAACCGTTGATTTTCCAGATCCCTGCCAATTGATAAGGAAAACATCAGACTAATCAATAATTAACTCCGTTGATTTTCCAGATCCCTGCCAATTGATAAGGAAAACATCAGACTAATCAATAATTAACTTAGGAACAATAAAACTTACTACTAGTTAGACTAGATGATAAAACGGAAATTACCGTGGTGCCGAGCGGAATAATACTGATGTTTTCCATGTTTTCAAGCCTTTCCTAGTGTAATGAACAAAAATCAGACAATGACTTGATGAACATCCCACATAGTTGCAATATAAAACAGAACAGTAACACTAGCTTCTGTTCAACAAATGAAGTAGAGAAAACCTAATTTCACTAGGCAAAGAAACCATGAGATTCGTGGCTAAGTATCATCAGATCAAGTTTGCGACGAATCATCACATCGAGTGCTCATCGCACACATTACATCGATTCCAGAGAAAAACAACATATCAGATCGATCGAGTTCACAACAATAATCAACTTCACAGGAGAGCACAATATCAAATTGACTAGGGAAGCATCAAATCGAGATCGGGAAACTAACATCCGAAGATCAAAGTTCACACCAACAAACAAAGCATCCTCATACATCATACTCACTGCTTCACCGATCGAGCAGAGAAACCCTAATTTTGGAAGTAAAACAACCAAACAAAGCTTCCAATCAAGTTCAATACAACGATTATGCAGCTTGAGATCGAGACCTCGACAAACACTTGAGATCTGGACAAAAGGTTGAGATCCAGATCTCGGAAAAAAACTAGAAATCTGAAACTCGACTAAACATCATCAAATGAAATTCGCAACAAAGTATCAGATTATCTGCTAAGCTTGAGAAAAACCGAAATGTGAAATCCGCCATTGTTTTACCTACGATGAAGCTGATTGAAGGAGACAGATGAGAGAAACCCCGCTGAGAGAGAGAGATCGTCGAAGTGAGCCGAGTTGATCGTCGACAAATGGAGAACAGCAGAACTCGAATGGGGAGGGAGGGGGGAGAGAGTTTGTTACATGGGAAATAATCCAGTGCATCGCGGACCATGATAACTCAGATGGAGCCTCGGAAAATCAGTTTTCCCGCCAAAGGAATCGAAGGAATAAAACAACTAATTCCATGAACCGGCCCAGCCCACATGAGGGCTAGCAGTGTCCAGGCCCAAACTTGATTGGGCCAACCAACCAAGGCCCGCTGAGAAGCAACTAAGTGTCTTCCTCCACCGAATCGGGTTTGTTGATCCGCTTTCTTCCTTAGCTTCATCTTCATGACGGGGTGTATTTGGGATTTCCTAATACTTTGAACTTGAAATTGGACAAGTATGTGACGACGAAGACTTGGATGGCAATTGACAGTACAAGTAGAGCTTCAACTTGTCGTGGGATTTTCTTGAAGTCACTAGGCTGCGTATAATATACAACACCTAGCTTGAAACCAGATTTGAGGAGGTGAATCATCATGGATGGAAAGGAAAAAAAAAAAAAAAGATGATGGAATTTCTATTACAAGTGTGTGTGTGCGTGTGCGAAATAAGTAAGTTTATCCGGAGTAGGAGAAATGAGAATTGAGGATGTGCATGTTGCATATGCGATTCAAAGAAGGCTGGATTTTTGCCACATAGATTAACTAGTTCAACAATTGGCATGGATTCCTTACATTGAACCACGCAAAATGGTTCTCCGTTCGGTTCGAAAATTGGCCAAGTATTCTGACATAAAAGTTCAAAATATCTGTATATCACATTCTCTCAATTTCAATATATATAATTATATATAATATTTTTTATTGGAATATTTTAATTTGCTTCCAACCTTATCAAAATTTTCAATTTTATTAACCTTTTCACATTAAAAAAAATCTATTTTCCTTATAATTTATTTACAATAATTTTTTTTTGGATAGTCTCAATTTATTTATAATATTTTCTCTTTTATCAAAATTTTTATTATAATAAAAATCAAATCAATCATAATTTGTTATAATACAGATATTATCTTTTTTTCTCAGTTGTTACCATGAACCTAGAGTTATATACAAATTGAGTCGGATCGGATATTCTTCGAACTCGAACCTTTTCTATTCATCTCGAGTCGTGATTTACTCAAACTCGAGCTAAAAAAAATGCATCAAGTTGGACTCGACTAGGTATTTGTGGACTCTTGAATAGTTTTTCAGATCGGTTATTTTCGAACTCGAATTTTTACTATTTGTCTCGAATAGCGTTTGACTCGAACTCGAGCTAAAAAATCACATCAAGTTCGACTCGTCTTGGTATTCGTGGACTCGCAAATAGTTCATCGGGTCGAACTTGAGTTCACTCAACCCATCAAACTCGGTCTCAAACTTGACTTTTTAAAATTTAATTTAATTAATTAAATATCAAAATATTTTAATGATTTAATTAAAATTAAATCATAAAGAGATGACTATGGCACTCAAGATAGCAAGAGAAAATATGTTTCCTTTTCCTTTTGCTTTCCCTAACTAACACACACACACACACACCCATATGACTATGGAACGGAAGTTGGAGTGGAGCAGGAAAGGTTTCACAAGAGGATACAGAACTCTCCTAACGCCCAAGGGATAGGCGGTTCATAGGATGTTTTCGAGGCCTTGTAAGTTTTTTTTTTTTTCGGAACTGAAGTTGGAGTGGAGCAGGAAAGGTTTCACAAGAGGATACAGAACTCTCCTAACGCCTATTTCCCGCATGCTTAAGACTAGAACTCTTCACTTGATTTTCGATTCACTTAAGGTGTTGTACGTGCGTTGGTAGATGGCCTCAGAGTTCTAGGAGGCTTATGGCTACCCCTTCTTCAACCTTGTTTTTGTGGTCATTGCCACTAACAGGAAGTTGCACAAAAGCACTTGAACACTTCATTCTCCTTTTAAAATGAAAATGATGTCTGTCATTGGTACGATATGCACTAAATAATGGTCGCATGTTGCCTACACTATGCCCTTCTAATCTAACGTAAAAAAATGAAGGAATTTGAGGAAATGTCATGCTTGATAGGTTTTAGATCAATCCATTTGTCATTTTTAAGCATGGATCTAAAAAATATTTGTGGGTTGCCTCAATATTCTCTTCATCATTAATTATTTTTATATCAACGTAGCTAATGAATGTATTCTGATTATAGAATCTCCTTTTCTAATTTCTCATACTTATTCTCATTTTTTTTCTTCCCTTTTTTACACCTAAAGAGCCGTTATCATATCTTGTAAGCTTTCTATAAATTAAATTTTTGAAAAAGGTGCATGACCTTCTTTCGGTGAGTTAGTGTGGCCAACTGTTTGCATTCAATGAAATGGTATTTTCCTATATTACTCATAAAAGCCATCTACAATGACAAACAACAACTTGTATTAATCTACACAAGTCCATGTATTGTTCATCGATCTACTTATCCATCATCGTAGAAAATTAATCATAAGTTTAAATGATTTGCAATAATTTGAGAATGCAATTACTAAAAGCAATGAGGCACAATATACTCATGGTTCCGTAAAATACTTGGTATCCTATGTTCTCATGATAGCATATGCTTTCAATTGGGAAAAACCAAATATTTGGAAAATGTCATAGGAAAGAAAGAGCAAGTAGTTGAAAGATGTGGTGAATCCTTGAGATAATTAATTAAT
>LIEC01010455.1:10043-28602 GCA_001925005.1 Drosera capensis | reverse complement strand
TTCCCGTTTCGGTATCCTTTCTTCCATTTATAGGAAGAAAATTGGCAACAATGACTAATTTTCCAGTCATGATGTACAGAGGAGGGTGATTCTAGAGCTCCACCATCACCCTCTGAAGGCCTCTAGGGGTCGGAGGATAATCCAGCAATCCTCCAGTGGCCAAGTCCAAAAAACTTGTATATGATCTCGATGCCATGTCTGAAAAAATCACATTACATGATTTCATGTCGAGCCACACGAAAAGAAAGAGTACATATCGAATAAAAAACAATCGTGCAAATTTAATGCCTGAAAAACAATCGTGCAAATATAATACTCCATAGCAAATAAGATTTCAATATTCTTACCATTCTTAACCGGAGAGAAAAAAGAAAATTGAAGTACTTGATTAATTAGCAAATTAAGGAGAATGTATTGGATTGAAAGACAAATCAGACAAAGTAAGATTTTTTTTTTCAAAAAATGAAACAATCCATAAAAAAATATTCTATTTCACTAATTCGTAATTCGAAAAGAAAAAGCACACTAATTTACACTTTTGGGTTTAGGGACTATGATGATAGTATTATATATTGTTAAGGATGAATAGATGTGAAAATTAAATGACTAGGGAATTCTAAAAATAAAAAAGTTCTAAAAAATTCTCCTGTATTATTAACACACAACTTGTATGTTGTGAGCAACAAACTCTCTTTTTCCTTTGGTTTCTCTTTTTAACAATATAATAAAATTAGGTTATTAACTTAAATTGAATTTAATAACATAAGGTTTCGCGATACGAGTCAGTTTTCATCGTTTAATATATATCCATATATTAAAATGTTTCATTTGTACTGCAATGGCAGTAGCTTTTTTTTTTTTAATTCTTTTCAAAAAATAAATAACAAATAGTCGCTTTCTCTTCTCTTGAATGATTCATGCACTGGTTTTTTTGTTTCTTCTTGAGTAAAATTACGAGTTTGATCATAATGGCCAATCTTGTTCTTTTCATCTTGTTTGATCACTTTAGAATCTACTTGATATTGGTTCATCTGGGACTGTCTTGGAGTTAAATTCTGAGTCACGTTTGCGTTTGATTTGGGGTACGCGCATTTGGGTCTATTCCAATTGCTTAAATGTAGATATTGTCTTTGGTTAACGCTCAGTTATTAGGGCCTCCTTAATGAAAAGGTATAGATGGCGAAGAGGCAACGGATTGCGAATGACGACCATGACTTCGATGAAGCGCCAAACGTTGTATATTGTCGAGGCAGTTTTGACTATTGCCGAGACAACGTAGTGTTGCTTTTTTTCTTTTCTTTTCTATTTTTGTATAGGATTATGTTGGTGAACGATGACAACTTATTTTTATAGGATTGTCAACTGCACATGATTGATCAATTTTGATAGTCGGATTAACTCAATAGGCCTGCAAGTCTGATGTGCCGTGCCGTGCTGTAAGCTTGTGAATGCTATAGATAACAATAAACCGCTGCTTTGTCAAAAGTTGATAGCTGCAGGTGTAAGGACTAACCACATCTAGTATGCAAAGCGATAAGACTGTGAATCAAGTGTAGAGATGGGCTACAATTAATTTCAGTCTGATATCCTCCATAAACAAAGCGTCTGGTTCACGCTGATCCTACTACTTCATTACTCTCCCAGTTTCCTGATCTTGCTCTTCGGAGTCCTACGTAGTTTCTGTAGGAGCCACTAAAATTTTTGTTCGCTGCATCGTATATCTTCATTCACAGGACACTATTCGAAGACTACCGGATGATGTTCTTGTTTCAATAATCTCCTTGTTGAAGTTAAAGGAAGCAGCGAGGACCAGCGTCCTTTAACGAAGATGGAGGTATCTCTGGACATATTTTAGGCATTGCTTGGACCTCGGTCCTTCATCACTATGGCCGGAAGACAGGATATCCTGGCAAAGCGTTACCTGTAGGATCCAGTTTGCTGCGTGGGTGAACAAGATTTTGAAAGCATATAAAGGCCAAACTTTACAGAAGTTGAGGTTATTTTTCCCTATGAGCAGCTGCTCGTCTGAACGTGATATGGATGGCGGGATTAGGTTGCGGAAGAAAAACGTGTGGAGAGTGTTTCATTGCTGTTCTCTTTAGGCCGTCAAGAACATTGGCGTTACAGATTTCCAAAAACCCAGCTTTGAGTGCTTGAGATATCTCGACTTACATGGGATACATGGAGATCATATTGAGCACCTCTTGTGTACCGCACCATTTCTTGAAGTGTTACGGATGGTGAACACAACATATAGTGGATATCTACGGGGTCCATCGCTAATGTTGAAGTACTTGATGATCGTGTGTTGCACTGGTTTAGAACGAGTTGAAGTTTCTGCTCCAAGTCTCACAACACTTATATAGAGCGGGCACTCAATTTACGTCGTACTACTGGAAGCCCCAAAGCTTACTGAGCTTTCTTTAGGGGGACAATATATTACAGGTTTTCAAGTTCATAATGACATTCCATCTCCGTATATCATAAGTCAGGTTTGCTTGCATTGATTGGACTAAAGAAAGACGCGGGCTATTCCCGTGTTGGTGACTGCTTAAGTGAATGATAGATTGTAACGGTAAACATTTTCCTGCAGGTTCTCCATATTTGACACTCACCTCAATTTTTATTGACTGGACTCAACCAATTGGTGTTGGAGGTCTACGCTCGTACCGAATGCCTCATTTCATGCATAACTGTGATCGAATCATTACCCGCATTGCGTCAATTCACAGTAAAGGTATTGCCATGTTGCTTTCTTGTAGCCTTGCAGAACTATATCTTTTCAGCTTTGAAAAAATATTGGCCATGAGGCCTATTGGCCAATGTATAATGTAAGCAAAGTTGTTACATGATTGGAAAATGTTCCAGAAATCTTGATGGTTAGGCTCATATTGTTGACGTGTTACAACAGAGTTAGAGTGGATTTATCCCACTATTCATAAGCTACGTGACTCATATCTGTTTCCTTGTTATGTTGGTGCAGATTAAATGGGACAGAATAACAATCAGATATCCAAAGATGTATATGTCGAAGGTGGAAAAGATGCTGATCGAGCAAGTAGGAAACGTAAAACACGGGAACACTGGAGTCTATGAAGGTTCTTGGATTTATGGGGAGCGACGCTGAAGCCAACCTGATTTTGGGCTTCGTTAAATTTGCTGTTTGGCTTAAGAAGGTCACCATCTGTCTTCCAGGTCTGCATCTCACCAGTGAATTTTTGCCGGACAGCCAGTTGAGAGTGAAAACATATGCTGATATGCAAATCGAACGGTTGAAGGCTAAATTCTTGCCTGGGTTTCAGCTTATACTACCTCCATCCCAACTAAATTATGATACATTATTAAATATGAATGTCCCACCTAAAATATAACGTTTCCCAATTTAGCAACTTTAATGTTTATAAAAATGTATAATATTCTTATTTTGGAATATCACATTATCTCTTCCATCGTTATTTATTCTCTCTCTACCTACCCATAATATAAAAAATCTATTACACGTAGATTAAATTTGAATGCCATTCTTTCTTGATAAGCGGATTTCTGTGCAGATGCAATGATAGACATGTACTTTGGTTCACTTAGTTCCAGAGGCCTTTGGACTTGGTTTCCTGTTACGTGTTCATAACTGTGAAGGTGTTACAGCAAAGCCACTGGTAATAAGTTTGCAAACTGTAAGACGATATGCCCGTACGCAAACTTTTTGCAGCCTGGTAGCTACTTTCGAGTCTGCTGTTATCATGGTCCAATTGCTTTAGTTGGATATGAGACCATTCCAGCAATTAAAAGCTGGATTGGTTGCCGTAAGTGAAATTTTATTTTTATTCCTCCTTTAGTCTTCTTATTTCAATGTATTTGTAGCCTCATATGCAGGCCGCAAGTGAGAGAAGTTGCTGCCTCATGATGAGTGTTTTAAATAAGACGCAAACGATATGTAGAACAGCTAGCGTCTTCTGTGAAAAGGGAACAGAAGGCATTAATCTCCTTGAGAAGTTATATTACTACTCCGACAAAAAGACGACCTAAACGTGAGCAAGTGCCTTAGATTTTGAACAGCTTTGCTGTCTTGATCGAAGGAAATAAAAGGAAAGCCTAGATGGGCCAATTTTTTTTTCTTAAATACCTTGGCATACTGCCTTCGTCCAACATAAATTACGATATATTATTAAAAATAGATGTCTCATATAAATTGTGATCTTTCCTAAATTAGCAAAGTTTTTGAGTTGAAAAGTATAAAATATTCCTACTTTATATCACATTATTATCTTTATCATTATTTTTTTTTCTTTTTTCTCACTCACAAGGTGATTCTTTCCTTCTACTATTGCCAGGGGCATTTTGATATATATCCATAAAATCAATCAATTCCTTAATAATCGTGATAAGTCAATTTTTCGTAATTTATTTGACACAAAAGGAATATATGTTTATCAAAACGATTTTGAAAATAGGATACTGCCGTCGATTTCTGCTTATCTGTGTATAGAGTCTGCTTCTGAAGTCAAAAGACACGATTTGCTGGTCGCGCTTGGTTGAATTGTGCTGACAGGGTTGAAAAGAGAATCTCGGTAATTTTCATTCAAGATCCAAACAGGATGAGTCTCTCTGTTGGAAAAACAGGATGAGCCTTTCTGTTGGAATAAGATAAGGAGGATCAAAGATTTCTTATTATAACAAAATAGGAATACGTATATCTCGTTATTATCTAGTTTGATACATTAATTATACAGAATTGTTACCCTCGCCTTTCATTTTCTCATGGATAAAACGACAACACCTCATCAAAACCATAGGCAGCCAAGACTATATCATAGTGGACCCAAGAGAATAATTCCATGTGGATTACAAATTCACAAAGCTACGACGAGTGAGCATATGACATCTCTCACCATTATCACAAATACCATCCAACGAGATCCAATATAATTGGCTTTCATGATCACAATAATTAGGCCTGTAATTTGCTAGACACTGACAAAACAGCTTTCATAATCCAACTAGATTTAGTACTTTTTGCGGATAATCACACGCAATTATATATTACATTGATTAGATTGACAATCGATCATGAAGACAATGAAAAGTTGATTAAACTTAATTAAGGATAAGCCATAATAAGGCGACAATATGCGAGAAATTAGGCGTTTTATTTGCTTCGAAGGTAGTATGCCACCTTTAAGGACCATCCACAAATGTAAGTGGATTTCGCTTTCTTAATTCGAAAGCAAATACTAAATCAAGCACATGAAGGGAAAGCCACATTACCAATTACCAATCGTTTTGAATAACTGTTTTTTTCAATTTTGCTCTATGATAGGTCCATATCGATAGCGAAAAATATAACCACAATAGACATACATTATACTTCTAGATGTAAGTCAGAGATTTTTTTTTTTTTTTAAATGTTTTTGAGATGAATCTGATCCAACAACAATTGTAAGGGACTATTCGACAGCATGACTGTCCTGAGAATATCTCTTCCTTTAAAATATAACACATGATCAAATCAGTATAGTTATATTTGAAGCTCTTCTTGTAGGTGTGACTCTGTGTAGTCGATGTAACAACGAAAACAACACGTTTAACCGTCGATAATGGCTCTATTCAGTAGCCAATAACGACCAAACCATGAATGACACAATCTAGATTATAGCCTTCTCTAATCAATAGAACACAGGTTTAAACACGACTCGAAAATTGAAGTCTAGAACTCTTCTCATGTTGCAATAACCAAATTTGCTAAGGTGCAGCAACTTTAGTTTAGTATAATATTATATGTTGATTTTCAATGGTTTTGCAGGCAAACTTGTCGGTTTGTTTGGTCATGTTTAATTAAACAATTTGACATATTAGCTTAATAATATATCGAAGACCACTTGACGTTTAACTACTAGAGGACCCTATACGAAAGGTACTTTTAATTGTTCTGTTCTGTACTTAGCAAGTGCCTCAAGATAAATCAAATAATTAGCTACAATTAGATTTCAAAATGAAAGAAAAGCTAAGCCACAAACTTTATAAATGATTATTAGTTTTTCATTTTTAAGGTAAGTGCGATAGAAAGTGTGACATGATGAATATTCATATGTTCGTGGACACGTGAAGGTGATGGTGGTGCTTATCCTCTCCTAGCCAATTAACACATGGAGAAATGTTGATTACCTCGTACCCATGTTTCGAATAAGGGCAAATTATCTTACGTTAGCAAAATATATGATAAATTTAATGGAATAACATACTCTTATACGAACTTAATTGTTATAGTATTGTTACAGCAAATTTAGATCTTTGAAAAACAGACTGTAAGCACCATACAAACTTTTAAAGTCACACTCTTCTGTACAGGAATGTAACTGTCTAATGGGGCACAATCTGACCTTAAAACATACATAAAGACGAGAAGCATCTTCTTTTTTTCTTTCAGACTTAAGGATGGCCTAAACAGGTATGCCAACTGTTTCACATATATAGACGAAGACACGTTTCACTGTTGAAGCGATCTTCATGCCTTAAAGTGACATCTCTACCCTAACGATGTCAGTGAAGGGGGTCGAGGAAGCCAATCATGCATGTCCGATCCTGTCGTTACATATTGAACGGTACCATTGGCTAAAGGTCTTGGTAACAAGTTGTACTGGCTTTAGTTACAGGAGCTCGGGCCCTATCACCCACCTGAGATACAAAGCACAGAAGGAAAGTGACCCTCAATTAACCGAGGAACCCTAGAAAGCTCTCATGTGACCTCACTCTCGAAGGGCCCATGTGACATCGACATCATTCAATCAATTATGATAAATTAAGCAGTGATTAAATCATCTATAACTGGGGTTTCTAATCTGGCTTAACCGTGGTCATACCATAAGCAAAGTCCTAAAGCTACATACTAACAAGTTTAGGCACCGACAGATCCCTTGAACTCTTACACAATAGTTCTGACAAGATAACTCGTAATTCAGACGTCACAAGTCTCTCTAATCGTAATACGATGTATCTCTTCTTGAACTGCATCCTAACATATCGGAATCATATACATATTACTTATCGGACCTTCGACGTCATGTGCAGCACGTGGGAGGATTCGTTGAGTGGTAGCACTGGACAGTCCCTTATTTTTATTCTGACAGTGATGAGTTACCCTTAATGGAGACCTTAGCCGTTCTTCTAGGGTATTGTTCCTCCATCAATATAGCCAATCACTCAAGCTTTCCATAGATTACCCCTACAACACCTTCGGAGTTTTGCCCACTTTTGGAAAGGCGCGAGGGCATAATGGGAACTGCCGAGCACAAATGTAGCAACATGATTAACTTTTGATAGGAAAAAAAGTAAAGGCAAAGGCGACGGAGATAAGATATGTTAGGGGAAAAAATGACCCTAGAGGATCTAAAATGCTCAATTATGAAATTTTATGATATCAAATGCTCGCTCGACACATCTAGCAGTGCAAGCGTTGGTTGGGAGGGTCTTGTCCTTGGCACTCAATCTATGAAAGTGTCTACTTTATATCTTTTATGTTGGGAGAGAAAAAAAAGATGGCAAAAAGCCGAATCCATCAGTGTCGTCATCAAAGTGCTTCAGCTTTGCACGAAAACACCAGAAATCTCGGGATGCTTGTATACCGCAGGTGTAACATCAAATTCGAAGCCAAGATGTGTGATAACTCATAAGCATTTCAAGGTTCCTCTAGAAAACCATCGACCGATTGCACAAGGCACGAAAAGGTGTTCTACTCAAAGCTGGTTAGTAGAGAGGATAATCTCTACTAGCATATATTCATGCGAAGCGCCAACATTATGGAAGAATGGTGTCACTGTGAGTTGTTTCAGTGACATCATCTAATCCTCTAACACAATTTTGGAACGATATTTGTAATCTTTTTTAATGGATATTTAGATGGTGTCATGGTCCCGTAACTTTTACTCTTTTCATTTTTTTTTGCAGGTTTCTCACATAAAAATCTTGATGTCGATTCTCGTCCTTTTAACTGCATGGTGAGGGAAAAGTATCTAAGCAAATTTCTATTGTGCCTAACACAGACTTTTCCCAACAGATTGGTATCAGAGCTCTGATTAATTTAAGAAGAGAACGATCCTACTACATTGCAAACTAAAATGGAAAACGGAGCCAACGATGAAGGCATGATCCAACTGACCTTATTGAATTATTCGATATGGAAACTCAGAATAAAGGATATCCTTTATTATAAGAATTTATACGAGTCGATCGTAATCAACACGAAACCCGTTGATAAAGAAGAGAAAACTTGACGTTGCTACAACGCAAAGTTGTAGGCGTGATTAGACAATACATCGATCGGAGTATTGTTCAACACGTGACCAACTATGTGTTTTCCATCACGTGACCAACGACGTCGATGCTTTTTCCCTATGGGAAACACTCGAGGAAATGTACCAGAGAAAAACTATGATGAATAAAGGTTCCATGATACAGAAATTAATAAATTTGTATCTCAGAGACGACCACAGTGTAACAAAGCACCTAAATGATTTTTAAGACGTCATCAATCAATTAACAGGTATGGGGTTAAAATTTGATGATGAAATACAAGCATTGTTATTGTTAAGGCTCCTTACCTGATAGCTGGGAGATATTGGTAGTATCATTGAACAACTTCACTTCTGAAGGAAAAATCACGATGAACATCGTGAAAGATAATATGCTGAACGAATAAACCAGGAGAAAGGAGCTCAATCCGTTTAGCTCATCAAATGCTCATGTGACGGAGCATCGTGGACGGAATAAAGAAAGGACTTTTCAGCAAGGCGACGAGTCCAGGGAGAGATTGGAGTCCCAAACTCAAAAAAGCTTCACTTGCTATTATTGTGGCAAAGCATGCCACACAAAAAAACGAGTATAGGAAGTTAAAAAGCCACATGACACAAGACAAGGTCACTAAGGGAGAGGAGAACAACGAGCCAAAGCACCACTTTCGTTACAACCATGGATGAACCTTACTTTTTCTCGGATAGCGGTTCCATTAACCTCACTTGTCCAGACTCATACTGGATGGTAGATTCCGATGTCTCATTTCATCTTACTTCGCACATTGATTTCTTTTCATCTTATAAAAATGGTGATTATAGCCTTGTAAGAATGGAAAATAATCAGACATCCAGAATAGTGGGTGTTGAAGATGTTTGGTTACAAACTAATACAGGTTCTGGGTTACTATCGAAGGATGTCAAACATATGTCCGACATTTGACTAAACCTAATTTCAATTGGGATGCTTGATGATGATGGTTACACTTCTCATTTCTTTGATGGGAAGATGAAACTCTCGAAGGGTATTTTGCTGGTTGTTAAGGGAACAAAGCAAAGAACATTATACTCAATGCAAGTGAAACTGATCATAGGAGATACAAATACTATTGGGAGATCCTCCTCGATCAAGTTCTGGCATAATAGGCTCAGTCACATCAGCAAGAACAACTTGCAAAACCTTGTACGTAAGCAACTCCTATTTGACATGAAAGGTAATCCTCTTAAACCATGTGTTGACTGCATAGCTGGAAAAGAACACAAAATATCATTTCTTTTTTTCCTTCCACCGAAAGAATATACTCGACCTTCTGTATACAAATGTCTACTCTATGACAGAGAGATCTTTAGATAATGCATATTATTTTGTCACTTTCATAGATAATCATCTAGAAAGGTTTGGGTCTATGCTTTGAAAACCAAAAATCAGATACTAGATAAGTTCAAGGAGTTCCATGCCAGAGTTAAAAGAAAAACTGGAAGTAAGCTCAAGTGTATTGAGCAGACAATGAAGACGAGTACAGAGATCCGTTCGAGGAATACTACATGAAGCACGTCATCAGGCTTGAGAATTAACAAAACCATTTTAGACAAGATCCGATCCCAATGAACTTGGATCCACTTTACACCGGAAGACCGAGGGGAGATATATAGGATGATCACGGTGATGAAGAAGCTGGTGCTGATGTTGATGGCCCAGAATCATTAGATTCGCAGAAAAAACCAACTCATGTACAGCCACCAGCACAACAAGAGATGCGACGCTCTACGAGAAAACGCAGACTATCCACCAGATGTCCTGGCACAGAATATATGATACTGACTGATAAGGGAGAGCCAGAGAGCTATAAGGAAGCCATGTCAAATCCACATAGTGACGGCTGGCCGTAAGCCATGCAAAAAGAGATACAATCCTTGCATGAGAATCATACATTCAAACTAATAAAATTATCGAAGGGTAAACGAGTGTTGAAGAACCGATGAGTCTACCATTTGAAGACTGAAGATAAAAGCTCAGATTCACGCTACAAGGTTCGGTTGGTTATGAAAGGGTTCAGTCAGAAAAAAGGTATTTGCTTTGATGAAATTTTCTTCTCACTTGTTAAAGTATCTTCTATCAAAGTTGTGCTAGGATTAGCAGTCAATATGAACCTCGAGATCGAGCAACTTGATGTGAAAACAACTTTCCTCCACAGTGAATAAGAGGAGGAGATATACATGGAGTAGCTTAAAGGGTTTTAGATCGAAGGGAAGGAGAACCTTGTTTGTAGGTTAAAGAAGAGCCTGTATGATTTGAAACAGACACCTCGACAGTGGTATCGAAAGTTTGACTCTTTTATAATGAACAACAGGTACGAGAAGACGTCATCAGACTCTTGCATCTTCATTCAGAAATTTGTCGATTATAACTTTATTATCCTACTGCTCTATGTTGATGATATGCTGATTGTCGGTCATGATACTAAGAAGATCGCTATTTTGATGAAAGCACTTAGCAAATCCTTTGTGATGAAGGATTTGGGTCCCGTTAGACAGATCCTTGGAATGCAAATCTCCCGTGATAGAAAAAATAAAAAGTTGTGCCTATCGTAGGAACGATACATCGAGAAGGTGCTAGAAAGATTCAACATGAATAAATCCAAATCAGTTAACACTCCACTTGCATGTCACTTCAAGTTAACAACGAATAAGTGTCCCACAAGTGAGACAAAGAAACAGAAAAAATATTCCATATGTTTCATCTATTGGCAGTCTGATATATAGTATGGTATATACTAAACCAGATATTGCCTACACAATTTGAGTCATGAATAGATTCCTTTCTAATCCAGAAAAAAAACATTGAATAATAGTTAAATAGATTCTGAGATATCTTAGAAATACATCTAAGCTATGCTTATGCTACGATCAAAGAAAAACTATATTAGATGGATATACAAATAAAGATATGATTACAGACGTAGATTCTAGGAAGTCTATCCTGGGTTATGTGACAATCTTTGCACGGTCATGACAGTCAAAGGTACAGAAGTGTATTACTTTATATACTAAAGAGACAAAGTATATCGCATCAACTGAAACTAGTAAAAAAGTGTTTTGGATGAAGAACTTTTTGTTAGAGTTAGGATTACAACAAGATAACTATAGACTCTATTGTGATAATCAGAATGTTATTCATCTTGTTAGGAATCCGATCTTTCATTCAAGATCGAACCTCATTGATGTGAGATACCACTGGATATGTCATGCACTAGATCAAAAGCGATTTCAACTTGAGAAGATCCATATTGATGACAACGAACACTTTATCCATGGAGGTTTTTTTTTTCATACAGTAAACGGATATGATGATGATTCCCACCATTCTGGAGGGATATTCCTCTCTTCTTCAAAAAAATGTGTTCTTCTCTTCTCTAGCAGGTTCCGACCTCCTTTGGATGCAACAAACGCAGAGTTCCAACATCATTTTATGCTTATATATAAGGAGCAAGGGGCAATAATTAAATCATCACACCAAACACAAAACAGCATCAGAAGAGTGAGAAATACGGATAATTTTATCCCGTTAAAGAAGAAAAAATTAGTAAGTGTTATCTAATGATCGTAATCCCCTACCACAGTCTAGGGACGATATTTGTCATTCCTTTCTATTAGGTATTTTGGTACTGTCACGGTCATATGTTTTTTATCCCTTTTAATTTTTTTGGGTTTTTCACCTAAAAATCTTAGTGTCAAATTTATTTATTTTAGATTATTTAATTATCCAGTTGGAAAAGTCTATGGGCAAATTTCTGTACTTCACCTGTTTGAAACAAGGCCTCACTTCTGTTATCCTTCGGGACATCTCATTGTGATGTGCATGGTGGCTGGGGCAGTGAGTTCATTCCCCTATGAGAATGAATCAAACAACACAAGCGCAAAGTTAGCTGCTATCCGGACTAAGTGAGTTCAGCACGTTGAATTGTGCGCCACAAAGGTCTGCTAAGAAAACTTGAATCAAATGAAAAACAGTAGCAAATTCTCAAATAAACAGCAACTACCGCTATACTAACAGCCAGTGGTAACCATGCAAAACCATGTCAAACCAAGGATATGAGAATGACTATAAGAACGCCCACATCATGTAGATAGAGTGTCCTGTACTCCTGTTTGCCTACTAAGACTTCAGGTTTAATATCTGGTTTATTGCTTCTCTGCTAAACATGACACACGATTCAATTCTTAATGCAGCAGGTTCCAAAAACACAGGGTTTATATGTTTAAAACCTCTGATGACCAAGAGACTCCCTGTCCTCCCCTTCCTTCTAAACTCACAAAAGAGCCTAGAGATTAATATGGACACAAGAACTGGCAGTGGCATCATTCTAAAAAATTAAGCTCAACAATCAATCACTATGATGTGCTGTGACCAGAGGTTTCCTTGTTATATATTTTCAATGTTGAACCTCCAGGCTCTATTTGTCACTGCAACAAACATCAAGTTAGACTGAAAGAGACCCAGAAGTGACTACACAGAGTTCCAAGCACATTCCACAGATTGCAAAGGCCTCCAAAAACTCGTATGATGAAACCAGGATTTACAGAAACACACCATGCGATCAACTTGGTTAGGACAGATTCAGCAGAAAGTTTGCGAAAAGGGGCGGATTTAATTCCTGAAATTTAACCAAAGTTTCCAGAAGTGTGCAGTACCCAAGAAAACCATAGAATGATCAGCATAGGAAAAAAAATAGATGATACCGCATCAAGAGATGCATAACTATACTAGTCCATCCAACAGCAGCAGCCAAAAACATGATTTGCTTTGTTCTAGAATCATCTTCTTAGGTCAACCTTTGAAAGGAGAATGTCAACTACAGATACAGTTCAAAGATAATGAATTGTACAAGGAAAATCTACAAGTATAACAATCATGAAATGACAATCAAAAGGTATACATCCGCCGAAGTATATCATAAAATTATTCAGAAACCAAATGGGTCACACAGAAGTTAGAGTATAACAAGAGGACGGAGGAGCATAATACCACAAGAAAAGAAAGGTCAAGTCTTCATCTGTTCAATGATATCACTTGACAAATATAGATCCGCCAAGAACCTTTGTCCACCTAAAAATAGGGAAGGATTTACTCATTAATCATTACTCTAAACATTGAAATTAAAGAGTAATTTCATAGTGACTTTTGATAAATCTAGAACATTACTCTTAGAAAACATGAAAAGTCCAAGAGAGAAAAAAAGGTTCACTACACTACGCAAGTATCATAATTGTACCACATACTCGATAGCAAGAACTCGTAATCACATGTCTCACTAATACCACGTGAAGGAGTCGCCTCCTTAAAAAGCTTAAACGAAAGATAGAAGATCCACGGTGATATTTACATTCTTGACCCTTCACAAACGTCGGTTTCTGTCATACTACATGATCATGCCATAGTTTTGGGTGAACCAAATTACAGCGATATAAGCGATAGTTCATTGCACCTAACACTTATCTCCAAACTAATTTCCCTTCAAATATTAAAATAGCAATTTCTACGTTGCTTCTCCTTCTACCACCAAGTAATGGACAAGATCAAAATATTTTTTTACTACCACAACTTTAGCAACTTCTGGCTAGAAATGATGCGAAGCCCTTCTACCCCACAGAACTTTGTCCGCTATCTGCAAATTGTTCTAAAGGATTATATAAAAAGAGACCAATGTGGTTATAGTTCAGGCGCACCCAACAAAACCATGAGCTCAACCAACTCAGGAACAAGTCATCAGGTATATAAAAAATAAGATAAAATTTGGTGCGCCCCTTAGGCTATTACAGTCAACTTCTGCTTTATATTTTCAGACAAATTCATAGTGTGAAAACTGTACAGAAGCATGGATTTATGAAGTCATGCAAAAGTAGATAAACAAGGATAAAACATGACCATGCCTTCAGATAGATCAGTACCTGAAAGCGAACTGTAAGAGACCGACCTTCCGAAGCTGAATGAAGCTTACCGTTGAAACAATCCTGCCGATATTTCATAAAGAGGGATTATCATAACGGTATGAAAGTTGCAAAACATTGCATAATATCAACAACATGATAACAGAACAAATAACCATGACCTAGGTGTATTTGTATAGTAATAAAGGACCTTAAATAAGGCCTTAATGATGGTTGCTAAAATAGGATATATCAAAAGTTATGAATGCATATCCTCAACTTAAATGGAATGAGTGTTTGGTTTCATCAAGTAAATCGCATCCTAGTCATCGAGTCTAATACAATCATTTCGAGTTCGACAAGAAAGGAAAAGCGAAGGCCTCCGTAGGTTCACAACTTATCCTCATTCTATTCTTTCATCTATAAGTTTATTTCCAAGATTTGAGCCAAAAGGAGCGAATAGCATTGTCTTGAATTGCCATAGCAGTGCACCTTTGGTGATGACTTCAGGACGCAAGTAGCTTCACTGCTCTTCTAAAATAACCCAAACCCCATTAACAAAGGTTTTTTTTTTTTGTCTCCATATAATGTAGCCATTGTTTGTCTAAAAATGATTAAGATCGTCCAAATCCGCATTAGCATATCTATTTCCCATGTAAACACGTAACTACAAGCGTGCAAGGATGAGCCACTTCTTAAAATGAAAAGTAATCCCATTATTAGACTTCACCGGTTCAAGTTCCGCAGATACATGAATCAGATGAGACATCTACAGTTCTACATAACCTTTACCCAGAATGCCGACATCATCATTCCACTTAGAACTGATCTTAGGTTACCCTGCAACACTGTTCATCAATATTTCTTGAACATGATAGATACCGCTTTTCATTCCTATATATTTGCACCTCATTGCAAACCTTCCGTCCCTCACCCACTTCAATTACCAAGTTCTTCACCAAACTTTATCCAAGCCTAATAGAGCTTTCATCCTCTTTATCTAGCTTCGACCATGCAGCCCAACGAGGTCGGAATCCAATACATGATGCCTTCGAACACAAGTCTCTACCAATATATTCCTAGCATGCCATGCAATACAGCGTCTCCGTTTCAAATGAACGGACAATACTTCCATAATATTCACATTGTCCCTCAAGACTTCAATCCACAACAATCAAGTCTCAGCAGCAACTCGACCTCGGACGAAGCAGATGAGCAACAACAGAGTATCATCAATGAAAGAAAGCAAAGGAGAATGATTTCTAACCGGGAATCAGCACGGAGGTCACGTATGCGCAAGCAGAGGCACCTGGATGAGCTTTGGTCCCAGGTACTTTGGCTTCGCAACGAAAACCACCACCTCATTGATAAGCTCAACGATGTTAGTGACAGCCACGACCGTGTCGTGAAAGAGAATGTTGTGCTAAAAGAACAAACTGCCGAGCTTCGCCGGCTTGTCACTGACTTGCAGCTGAATAGCACATACTCTGCCTTAAAAGATCTTGAAGAGATTGCAGATGTGACTTACTTGGCCGAGGAATCATCGGACTAGTTTCTTCTGTCGCGGACAAAAACTGATTCTCTTTTGAGAATGAGTTCTTGCTCTACATAGCATGGTCGACTTAGCCTCGTCAGTAATAATGTCTTCCTGTGAATTTAACTAAGATGCTACATCAAATTTATCTGAAAATAAATATACAATAAGCACAGTGAATATATGTCAAATGGGAGACAAAAATAATGCTTAGAAAAATATAGGAACATTTGGAAAATACTTTATGATAATTTACCGGAAAAATACCAAGAAACTGCCATATACCAAGTATATCAAAACAGTTGCTGGTATTCCTTCCTTCTGATAAATGTTTGACACTATTTAGCATACTGCATACATATCAGTGAGCATTATTCTTTCGCCAAATATTCAAAAATATCATCTTTTGTTTAGGACATACTTTATGAGACAAACTTATCATTAAGGTTTCAAGATCAATTTTGAAAAAATAATATTTTGAAAGTTTTTTTATATAAATCAAATTTTGTCTTGATAAATACACAAAATCAAGAACATATAATAAGTGATAAATGACATGAACAAACCAGTAGGGATCCACATATATTATGGAGAGTGATGAGAGACAATTACCTATTGCTATCAACCAATTAGTATAACCACAATTCTACCCAAGTCCCAAGTGATATACAAAATTATATACCAGATTCAATCAATCAACATTTCACCTGAAACCAGAAGTAGATAAGAGAGGAGAAATGATGACGTTTACCAAAATGATTGATCTTAAATAGGATTGTTTGGTTGACGCAGCGGGTAATCACGTGAGCATGTAAAAACAGACGCGGGCACGAGCACATGAAGTAGCACTACGTACGGAAAGTTTAGACAGAAAACAAGCATATTGGGTGGTGGGGTTTTGTTTGTCCATTGAAGGATTAGCATAAACAAGAGAAAAGATAGAGAAAGCTAACAGTAGCAGACCAAATAATCCTATTTTTACATAGTTATGATGCCTATTGGGGTACGTGGACTGATATGATCAGACGTGGATGAACGAATCTCCGCGTAGTTTATCCTTACCATGATAAAATGCTCTTTAAAAACTTGAAGTATTGATAGCATAGAAGCATGTAATAAGGCAGCATACCTAATCAGAACATAGTTCAATACGTTATAATTAACAGACTATCCATAGTGCAGACAATTTCCTTGATTTTTTTCCCCAAACACATACGAAGGGCTGCCATTATTCCATTGGCTGGGGATTGCAGGCAGGAGTAAACAAGCCCGCCAGGGACGAGGGCCCTAGAATCAGAACATGACTGCAAAAGGATGTTTTAAAGAACAGACCAAATTAATCAGCCTCGTTGATTGGGTCGATTCTCTTAGCTGTGATTTAAACTATAGTACTTCAATATAAAGAGGCAGGTTTTTCCTGTCCCACAAAAGGGATATAAGCACAGGATAAGTTTGTAAGAAAACCATTAGTCAAACTAATACGCGGTGCAATGTGCACGAGAGATTAGAAAATGGGTAAGAATTCCACCGGAGAGAAGACCTTAATCGACTTTAAGAATTGCAGGTCCATAGATGAATAACTCACTTTATCATGCATAAGAAAAAGCTGAGGTGCTTTAGCTGGATCCATGTGTAACCACAGCATCAGGAAAAAAAAGTATTAAATGAGAGTAATAAAAAAGAGCACTTGGGATAGATGCATATCCCTTGGTACGAAAGGCTTAGATCACATGGATCTGAAGCTGAAAGGAATATGCAGAGTATGGAACTTCTCTGCCACACCACAGTACTAGATGGAACGAACGTTGAGAATGAAACAAACAGTACCTTCAGGCTTGCACAGGACCACAGGCGTGGCTCCAGGAGATTCACACTGCAATGAGATTAAAAAATTAAATCTATTCAGCTTCAGTGCAACTGCATAGAAATAAATAAATATAAAAACATGGCCAGTAATGGTCTATCCTGCAAAGTGAAGTCAACTCTTGCAAGATAAAAACTCAGCATGATAACACAACTCATGCAGTGACTAGTGAGACACGGGTAGTGAACTGAAGAGCTTTGAGTTTAACTAGTTGTGGTTGACTATCTCACAGAAATCACTTGGCAATAGCATTAACTTCTCACAAGGATTAAAGCATGAAAAAAGCCTTCCAGAAGTCGACAAACCACAAGCCAAGGTCTATGTCGGCAATGTCTTGAAGATTTGATTTAACATCTTTTGGATGCTCAGCTGATCCAAGTGATTTCAGGGGCTCATACATCCAAGGAAAAATTTCATCCTGCCAAGGCCACTCCCTCAAAAATTTTGTTTGCAGAAAATTATCCCTTCTTCACTATTGGCCTAGGAAGCATGATTTTGCCCTTGGATTTATCATTTGGTTTGATTTTTTGTTCTGTTCTAATGTTATGAAGCGCATTATGATGATGAAACCTTTGAGCACAGAGAAGAAGAAAAGTGAAGCTTGTGATATTTTATTAAACTGAACACTTGATTAGCAACATATTCCCTTAGAAGAACCGAGGAGGAAAGCTGAATCATCGATAAAACTACGTGACTGAGAATAAACAGCATGGAGACCAGAAAACTACATGTGAGGCGCTTTCACGTATAGACGTGGGCAAATTTTGTGACCTCAGAAAGTATTGTAGAACAGATCAGGAGAAAAGTCTCAGGCTGCTGAACAGCTACTAGATAAACAACAAGGTGTTGGCATTTCAGAAAAGCGACATCACATGTGATGAAAACCAAACAATAGCAGTGAGTTGACACTAAAGCAGCCAGCTTCTGTTGCAGCGCAGAAAAATCTCCCCC
>LIEC01010455.1:0-10023 GCA_001925005.1 Drosera capensis | reverse complement strand
CCCCCCCCCCCCCCCCCCCCCCCCACAATTGTATGGTTAAGTATATTGTAAGATTACAACTCATGCTTATCGTGAACAAGGAGCAGATATATACAATCACATTCCGATAGCTGGCTTTTCTCTATTTGTTCGATTTCTTTTCTGATTGATACTCTTTGAAAACCAAACAATAGCAGTGAGTTGACACTAAAGCAGCCAGCTTTGTATGGTTAAGTATATTGTAAGATTACAACTCATGCTTATCGTGAACAAGGAGCAGATATATACAATCACATTCCGATAGCTGGCTTTTCTCTATTTGTTCGATTTCTTTTCTGATTGATACTCTTTGAAAACCAAACAATAGCAGTGAGTTGACACTAAAGCAGCCAGCTTTGTATGGTTAAGTATATTGTAAGATTACAACTCATGCTTATCGTGAACAAGGAGCAGATATATACAATCACATTCCGATAGCTGGCTTTTCTCTATTTGTTCGATTTATTTTCTGAGTGATACTCTTTCTTCGCTTTTCTGAAATGCCAACACCTTGTTGTTTATCTAGTAGCTGTTCAGCAGCCTGAGACTTTTCTCCTTATCTGTTCTACAATACATTCTGAGGTCACAAAATTTGCCCATGTCTATACATGAAAGCGCCTCACATGTAGTTTTCTGGTCTCCATGCTGTTTATTCTCAGTCACGTAGTTTTATCGATGATTCAGCTTTCCATCCTATGGTATCAATGATGTGCTGGGATATAACTTGCTAGGTATCCTCAGGCTTTGCAAGATAAAGCCAACCAACAAGAAAAGAATAAGCAAGGAGGCTTAAACACAATATATTTTTATTTCTTCTGGCATATGATCTTCCTGTGACTGATGTAAAATCGAGAAAGAAGAGAAGTGCATCCTAATTCAATTAAACCTCACCATCTTCTGATTATTTCATGAAGGGTTCATTAGCAGTGGCTTAAAAAAGAATGTTTTGTACAGGCAGGGACGGAGCCAGGGGGGCTGGCCCCTATGGCGTAAGTATATACCATAGTAGTAGTAGAAAACACATGGTTTCTGTTGGGCCAGCTGGCTGTGGGGTTCCACTTCTAGTCAATTTGCGCAGGTTTGAACCCAGTAGCATGCAATCTGTGTTTTGTTTTTTTGGCTGTTGAATATATTTTTTGAATGCATTTTATTTTTGATTTTTGTACCAGTATATTGTAAAGTGTAAAGTAATTTCTGGATTTTTAAATGAATTGAAACAATTGGAAGTTCCTTACATTTTTTCACTGAATTCATACATGAAAGCTTTGATCAATTACGCCACAATTATAAACATAGGATTTAATATCAAGTCTCTAATAGTTCATATGAAGGTATACCGTAAATATGTGTTTTGACTAAATACTATGTATATCTAAACTTAAAATTTAGATCACACTTTGATATCATTTCTAAAACTCATTTAAGATTGCAAATAAAAAATTATAATTTTTAAACATATCTTTTATTCTAAATTTTTTTGTTTAATGTGCTTTTAAACTTCAAAAGTCAATCCATTAAAAAAATCAGAAGTTCTCACTGGACGATAACTTAACAAGATAAAACATAATTTTAACTGTTTTAAAAAAATACTCCCTCCGTCCCATAATACATATGATACTTTCTTTTTTGGGTTGTCCCAATTTGCTCGCAATCTTTCCTCTTTTATGATTTTTTACTAAAAAAATTCAAATCAATCATGTTCTGTTACAGTATAGCCATTATCTTCTCTCATAATTGCTGTAATAAATCCCAATACACATACATACAACTATGTGTCGGATCAATTAATTACATGTAATATGGGACGGAGGGAGTAATTCTAATTATTTTTTAAGAATGAAATACGTTTTATTACTCAAAGTCTTTCGGCCCCACTCATGGAAAAAATCTGGCTCCGCCCCTGTGTACAGGTGTCGTAGGCTAAGTCTATAAATAATGAGTAAGTCATAGACATTTGTCCCAAGATATGTCGCATATCAAGAGCAACTTCCAATGACTTCTCAATAAGTCAGTTTTCTTCACAAAAATGTATTTTACCAAACGCTTCATCAGACTTATAAAAACTCAAAAGCTGACTTTTAATTTTGCCATGCAAGGTCTTAATGAGTACAACCCACCAGGTTATTGAAGCAAGCATTCAGAATAAGCCACCTAGAAGGCTAGAATACTTTTAACAAACCATAATTTCACCTCAAAAATGTAAATATGGAGTACAAGCTTAAAATCGTGTTTGATCAACAAATAAACCCAAAGAAAATTCTGTTAGAAATTCTGTAGGTTTGGGATTGTCATTCCTCGAGGTATCACGCTCTAAAAGGCAGCCTTTGCACTATATAACAAAGCAAGCAAGATCACTCCATTGATTTCAGGTCAACCGTAGCTTATGCATTCATCCCAAGCAAAGAATCTATCGGTTATATCAGCCATCATGGATTTCATTTGCCATTTCTTCTCCCATTCAAAACAGGAAGCAGAAAAATATTTCCTTCAAGCTTCTCGGGGCATTCAAGATCTATCCTCCTCCCCTTCACATCTAATCCTCAACCCTGCATTTCCCTCATCAATACATGACGCCAACAACCTACTTCACTCTTTCTCCAGATATCAATTTATGGTGTTTCATCCTAATCATCGTATCCGAAAGCTCGCCGTACCGTGTATCATTACAGATTTTACTTGGACAAACACCATCTCACAACAGTCTCTAGAAGATAGCATCATCTGGCACATTGTTATTACAATACTAAGTACCACAAATTGCAACTATGACATGATTATCTCATCCATATAATCAAACTTAAACATTATCATACAACATACTATCACACAATCTGTTTAGACCAACAACAAGAGCGTCTTATCGCAACGTTTTCACCTCACATGCCCACAATGCCTAATCACTTGAAGTCATTTCAATCTACAAATCGACATTGTGATACAATGCACGGGGAACATTCACGACGCATGAAATCAAGAACCCTAGGATGCGATAAAGAGAAACTAAAACGGAGCGAGCAGACTAACGTCACCTGCATAGAATTCGTCGGCGCAGGGAGACCGTTTGTTCTCCGGCTAGGGCTTTGGCTGGTGATCGGCGTCTCTGATTGATTCACCAACGGGATTTGAGCATTGTCACTTGCTCGTGTCAGGCGCGACGAAAATCGCCTTTGCATCGAACGCGACACCATTGAAATTGGAAGTGCAGTTCAACAGCGAATCTAGTTGACGCATTTCATGGGATCGGAAATCCAGGGGGCGTTTGATATTGCTCGTGGAAACGGTGAAAAAAATACATATTAATTAAAAATTAATTATGTTAGTTGATTTTTTATTACAACATGAAATTTTTTTATCTTAATTTAAATATAATATTTTTTTATTAGTTCTAATATAAATATAATATTTTTATTTTTTCTTTATCAATAATGAATTTATATTAATCTAAATAAATTATCTCATCATTTCTTTCCTCTTTTTCTCTCATTCTCTTTTTCAAATCTCACTTACATCCATTTTTTTTTTATCAAATCCCATACAAATTCAAAACAAATATAATATATCGTGTCGAATTAAACTATTATAATTAAATTGACACGAAGATAATATATTTTTTGGAACCTTTTGTGTCTATTATTTTATGGACAAGAATATTTCATTGAGTTTTTCCTGATTTAGTAAAAAATCAATCAAAATGATTGATTTTAAAACAGTCACAATAAGTCCAAATCAAAATCAATAACATAAATACAAAATCATAGAAAAACCCAAAATTTTGATGAAATAAGAAATAGAAATAGAAAATCATTTTTTTTTTTTTTCTTACGTTTCATCAGTTTAAGAAAAAAAAATATAACAATTTTATTTTATCCGTCACCGAAACAAAAACAAAAATCAAATAGGCCCTTGTAGAATCGTGTAGCACAATGTCTATCACTTTATCTGAAATTTTTTATGTCAGAAAGTGTATTCTCTCTACCCCAATTTAAATAAAATAGTTTCACTTTGCTCAAATTTTTATGGGAGTGTTAAACTTATATTTGTGTTGATTTTTAAAAAAATATCAATTTTTTTTTGTGAAGTTTATTGTAATAGCTGATAAAAGTGTTGATGAAATATATAGTATCGATTTGAGTTTTTTATATTAAAATCTTGTCAAAAAATATATTATATATAATTTACGATATTTAAATAAAAAAATATTACAAATGATATGGGATGAAAGAAGCAACTTGATGTGTTTAGGTAAACCCTGTGTTGCATCACGAATAGGCCATTATCAACGTCAATCAACTAACAGAAGGGCTTACTGTGGGTCCCCTTCGAACTAAGTCTGACCATCAAGGTACATCTAATTTACAGCGCCATAAAGATGTATCATGTAAGTTACTTCTAAAAGACCATTGATTTCGTTTTCTTCTAGAACTTATGGGGCTGATTATATCTGTACCTTGACTGGTTTCTCTTCCACAGTCTGTGCTGGTTGTCGAGACACGATTTTTGAGTTGGTCGTTTTATACATGGAAGATCTTGTGCAGGTGATTTGCAGAGTACCTTTCATGACTCTAATGCCTTACTATACTAACTAACGTCATTCTGCCTTGCTATTGCTACTTTCATCACAATTCGTACTCATCGTTTTCCTGTAATTTCATATGCGAAATCATAGCAGTTTATAGCTTGTTAACTGGTGCCATGGAATTAGAACGTAAGGAAACTACACTTCCAGCTTATTAAAAAGGAGAGTATCCTACCCTATATCTGTAATTGTTATATTCTTGAAAGCAACCATTTACAGGAGAATAAACAAACAATCAAGAAAGTGAAATGTTATGTTTTTCGTACAATAATATGAAGAGGAATTCGCAATCAGGATAGTGAGCACGGAGGTGTAGTTGCATTCTAGGACCCAGCTTAGATGCTATGATGTTTCTTGGACACGTTATTGTTACTGTGAGGTGCCTGCGATTGTGTCATCGATGGGCACTGTAGAGCATTATTCCTTGTCAAGAATGTTTCAGAATTATTTTCTTGCTTATGTTTTCTGGTCGTGGTGGCCGTCTGCTATGAAATTCTCTAACTAGTGTATATTTAGGCTCTCTTGTTGCACCATGCTGGGTTTCTCACCATATAAAGCTGCTGGTGTAGAGGTTACCTGCTATATTCGGTCATTAATAATTTTTTTTTTCTTTTTGAAACATGCAACCATATGCTAGGCTATGCCAAGTCGAACGACATATATGACGGGGGTTATGTCTTTCTCATGAACCTACGCTGCAGTCAATAGAGAGTTTCGGTTCAACGGATTTGAATTTGGAAAATCCTGACTTGTTAAACCTGTAGATGAACGCTCTAAGTAGTTGGACTGTCATGGGAGTGGCAATCGGTTCACTGCTTTCATTTTCTGGCAGAATGAATAATATAGATAGTGGGAGCAGCAGCAGCTGACATAATCTATAGTTCTGAAGGCTGACAAAGAATTTTGTTTCCTGTTTACAGGAAATGGATATATCAGTATGAACCAATAAGCTTTCCACTATTCCACATCAACCATTCTCTGCCACTCCAGTTTGCCGCGTGCATCTACTGTTTTTTTTTTTTCGTAAAAGGAAATCCCGAAGGATGTTCTTTTGGTTAACCGAATAGTTCGCAAACCCGACAGACCTTTTAAACAAGCCGCGCGCATCTACTGTTGATCTTATAAGTATGCCATCTTTGTCGTCAATACATCTACTTAATTATTGATGCATACTCATGATCAGCTGTGCATGCTTTGGAATCGGATCCTTTTGAAGTTCAGAAATGAAGTGGCATTCGAAGCTTCTTTCACTCAAGTGATTGCGTCGAGTACTATACCATTGTCTTACGATTACATCCAAATAATGAGTCAAATTGAACCAACTGAAGAAGCTCGAAAATGCCTCCATTCATATAAAAGCACTTGAAAAAGGAAGCGATCGTAAGATTTCACGAACAATAGGAATATACAGTGCCGAATATATTTCACAACAAAAATGAAGTTACGAAGCATCATGTAAGTTGGTACGTCATCCCATGACCAATTATGCCTATAATAAGCATAATACTATGCTTACAGTAGTATGTATTTAATTATTTTACTCGTGTTAAATTTCATCATTGTTTAGTGAGAACTGTGCGAATTTTTTTTATGCTGGAAACATCTGAAATGCTCACAATCCTAACACAATCAGATCAATTAGGATTAAGGATAAACGATGCAGCTATTGTTGGGAAAATGACTGCCGCCAACTCGACAGAGCATATGAAGAAACTGTTCATGATGCAATAATATGCAGAGGAATCCTCAATCAGGATAGTGAGCACATTAGTGAAGTTGCATTCTAAAGGCCAATTAAGATGCTATGATTCATTCTGCGGCACTCTTTTCATTACTGCAAGGTACCCATGATCGTGTCATCGACAGGAACCAGTGAGCACCATTTAGAATGTTCGGTATTATTTTCTTGCTTACAATGCTTTCTGGTCGAGGTGGATATTTAGTAACTGTAGCTAATTTTTTATGCTCTGCTATTGCATATGTTAATTTTCTTATCAGAAAGTTTCTGTAATGGTTGCCTAGCTAAGTATATTTCGTCCATCCCCAGGATTTATATCGTCTCAAAACACTGGATCATGTGTAAGGCTCTGATCAGCCGAACCACAAACATGATCTATTATTATGTGTTGTTCATACAATTAGAAGCAAAACAGTCAACAGCCATGCTTATATAGTTTAAAAGCTCATTTCATTCATTGCGATATGTCACGGGGTTAGATTTCTCACAACCCGTGCGGCACTTAAGCTACTCACATCTTCGCTCGAGCTCAGCCTTAGAAATGGAAACTCGAAACAAATTTTGAGAGGAAAACACAATGTATTACTCTCGGAGCTTTTTTAGGTTTACACAAGATTGAACTCAAGGAAGGATGGTTTGGCAAATGAGCCAAACATCTCCTTATATACAACTTCTCCTCCACAACCAACGGTGGAGATCAAAACGATCTAATGGTCTATATTTACATGTAAACTTTTGGAACCAACCTACCCAAGATAAAGCCTTTGCGGCTTCTAGAACATCACCTCCCTAGGGTTGTACCTCTCTTGGATAAACTTGGGCCTTCTTTGATGGACCGCGTACTTGGACCGCATCAATTTGTCACGGATTTTACTTTGGGGCAGACTCCAAATTCATTGGTCCGTGACAGATAGCTATCCTGATCAATCAAAGTGGATGGGTCTCTCCCATTAGTAGTTGGACTGTCATGGAAGTATTGGTAACTAGGTCACTTTTATAGTTTTATTTTATGCTGAATGACTCAAAATTTGCTGATGCTCGAAGTGGTGGGAGCGGGTTCACGTGGAGCACGTAATGACACGACCAAGGCGATTATTGTTTGAAAGATTTTCATATTGGAAAAATAAAGGTGATTATGAGGTAATTGTATCTTTATGAGTAATTAAATATTTTTAACGTCAGAAAATATGCTTGATGGATATATAAAAGGTGTGATCCAAAAGATTTTTGGGAGATTAATCAGGATAAGATAGTTTAGAAAAACTCGAACGATTTAAGATAAGAAATTGACGATTTTGTTCTTTGATCTTTTATTTTTTTTACAAAAGGTTAGATACATGAAGTATGTAATCTTTTTTTATTCTCCAGTGGAATATTCTAGAGTTGGAGATCAAACATCCCGTGATTTTTTCCTTTTCAGGTTTTCCACGTAAAATGTTTGTGTCATCTCATGGATTTTTCCTTTTCGGGTTTTCAATGTAAAATCTTTATGTCATCTTGATTTTATCCTTATAATTTCTCATTAATTTAAGAATTGATGTTTCGTAATTTTATCTCCTCCTAACACAAAGATCTCTTTTGTCAATGGTCGGAGCCGCTGCATATGCTGATATTGGCTATAGTTCTAGACAATCACAGAATTTTGTTTTCTGTTGATAGGTAAAGGATATGCAAACAGTATCAACAGCTATACATACGCGCACGCATGTTTATTGATCATGCTTTAGTCACTTCGATTTTCCGCTTCCACTGTCGGTGATTAAGTTAGTTTATTTCATCTTTGATGTTACAACAACTGATGAGTCCTTGATGTAACTAGAGAGAAGTTTCTGTATGCGCATGAGTCACGCGTGCTTAGGGATCTGTTTTGTTGACAATAAGATGCAGGCATGTAAATATGCAAGTGGGGTGTAAAAAGGTTCCGTTGAAAACAATAATTCAGATATTTTCGTTATGAATAACATTTTTAGAAAAAATGAAATGTATCAAATCTTATCCTTATTAAATTGTCAAAAGATTGTTTCTGAGGTCCTAATCAAGAAATTCATCGTAAGAGGGGAAACAAAATTGTAACATTGTGTTCAATCTGGAAACATTAGCTTCGGAAATGAAAGTGAGAATACTAACCATAGCCTATTTGGTACACTCGCCTGGGCATTTGGTCTATTTTAGTTATGGGAACGCTACATGGCTTCCTATATCTGTCCATTGAAGGAATTATTTGATTAGTTGTTGAAAACTACATTGTTTCGTAGAAGATTGATTGATAGATAACATTGGAAAAAAAATTCTGATGATGATACTGTATGAAAATAAATATTGTAAATATTAAAAACGAAACACGGATTTGCCGAAATGCCTGGATCCTTGAATAAAAATCTAGTGGAGACAACGATAATCAAGACAATATAGGATCAGTGTCGAACATGAGATTATATGTTGAGTTATGTGTACCCTTGTAGCCGGAGGAGACCCTACGATTAAATACGGATCCAATTCATAAATTTTTATATTATACCCCTTAGATCCTATAATACATGTAAATTTTTTATCTTAATTTACTTATAATCTTTCTCTTTTAATCTATATTTAATCTAAAATAATCACATCAATCATATTGTATTACATATATATTATGTCCTCTCACAAAAACCTTATTTTCCTAGAAAATATTCTTTATTTTTTATCAAATTTCATAAAACATTAGACACACATAAAGTTAAAGGATTAATCAAATGATTGTAAGTATTATGTGACGGATGAAATAATATTTTCCATAGAGTACATTGTTTCAGTGAGTTAAGTTGCTTTGGTTTCATCGAACTAGAAATTAATCAAAGAGGAATCAAAATTCAAAACTAAATTGAAAAAACAAAATCTGCCAGCTGTTGCAATAAATCGCTCCCATCCAAGAAGGGTGAATCACCATTTGCGTGGTCGAGGCGTCGCGTCCACCTACTTTGTAAAAAACGGAGTAAAAATAAAAACGGTAAGCAAGTTGTCGACATATACACAAAATTTCTCTTTCTACTTGTCTTCTTCTTGTTAAAATAAAGGTCGTCGGCCACCACAAATTTAGTCCAAATAGAATTCACAAAACTTAATCATCGCAATTTGTTTTAGGTGCCATTTTTTTGTGATGCCTTTGTATAGCGATTCTATATAATTACCAATTACCACTAAATATCACCTAAAAACATTGCATCATGTATAAGTTATTGTAACGCGATTTATGACAACTATTTATAAGTTGTTCTTTAGTGAAGTGTTGTAAATTGGCATGAATATATGCTAACTTCTGATCAGATCATACTCATACTATTATCATGATGTTTTTGGTGGCACCGTCACCATGTGTCATAAACATGTTACAGTGGATGATTTCTTGGTGCGATGCGGTGAATAAAAGCGGTTTAAGTGGGGAGGATTATGCTCGGAATATTCCTAGCCCGTTTATTTTTCCTAAGCCTCCACAAAAGAAAAAGTAATTAATCCAGAATATTCAGAAACCAGTTTCTTGAAAAAAAAAATTGAACAAAGAAAATCAGATTAGCATTGTCTGCCACTTTCATAAACCGTAATCATATTCGCAGGTGAGTGACGCAACCCCAAAAGCAAAAAGAATGATAATGCTTATATGAAAACGAAAAGAAAGAAGAAAATGGCAACAGGCATCTCGTGATTGACTCAT